>JANAVB010005800.1:317303-393636 GCA_029216955.1 Iris pallida
AACTTTGGACATTGGTTGAGTTTGTACCATCAAAACAAATTTGTAGGCATATAGTTTGAAGACTTAGAGACCATTGACCCTGGCACGTTTTTCGGTGCAAAACGGGTCCAACGGCGGACATCGTTTTGGCCCAAAATTAACGTTTTACCCATGTGTTCAGGGACTTAAGGACAGGCAGTCCTATCTAATTTGATAATTCTCTGAGAATGTTGGCATATCTTTTCTGCTTTCGGAGACAGTTGTGATGATTTGGACTTTATGGCTTAGCATTGACTATATTCTGTTGGATCTGCGTGCAAACTCCAGCAAGATACCTTGCCTCCCTCTACAGTTCATTTCATGTTATAGTCATCTGTTTTAGTATGTTATCTTTAGTTACCTTAGTTTCTATAGATTTATAGGATACCGCGTTTACCAGTTTATTGCTTGCTTGTATATCAGTATTTTATAACTTGATAGTGTAGTTATACCAGGCTTGTTCACATTAGAGCCATACTAGAGTTGTCCTTACCTGTATCATGACTGAGTTGTACCGTGTTATCACCTGTATCTTGACTGAGTTGTGTCCACAAGTATGTGTAATTGAACTGCTATTCCTGTATCGTTTCCACAACCTGCGAGTCCACAATCGGGACGAGGGTTGACCGTTTGCACCTGCGAGTCCATTTCGGGACGAGGGTGTTTGTCTTGATCTGTTTGCACCTGCGAGTCCACACTCGGGGTGAGGGTGTTTGTCGTGAACTAACCTGCAAGTCGACACTCGGGACGAGGGTTAGTGATTAGTTCAAACCTGCGAGTACACACTCGGGGCGAGGGTTTGGTATTCCATTGATCTCTTGTTTACTTGTTCTTCTTGCAGTTGTAAAACCCCTAAATTTCTACTATATTTTAGTACTCATTTTTTTGTTTTGTATTTATACATCGTATTGTACGTCACGCGCAAATTTGCTTTTTCATATTTTCTCGTCCAGTGTGAATTTCGCGCGAGGTACATATTTTGAAAATATTTTATTTATGGAATTTATTAATATAGAATATATATATTTTATTTCAATATAGAATAATTAAATATTTTATTTTGGTTAAAGGTATATAAATTCCGTCGCACAAGTGACAATTTTTATTTAATTATACCAAATTCAAAAATAATATATACCTAGATAATTTGTACTAGTTGAATGCGAAGTACACAAAATTTGATTCGTGTAGATGATTTAAATTTTCGAAATTTATTTTATTATTCAGCTTAATTTTCCTAAAAGTTATTTTTGAAGTATTTATCATAATTTTTGAAATTTTAATTAATTATTGTACAAAGGGTAGTTCCAAGTATTTTCTATTAATATTTAAAAATATATATTATGATTTTCGAAATTAATGATTATTATTATTTATTATTATTTTGATAATTTTATTTAATGTTTAATTGGTTAGGATAATCAAAATTAAGATTAGATTTATTGAATGTATTTTAGATATGATATATCTAAATATAGATTTGGGTTGGTTTTAAATTGATTTAAATAAATAAAGAATTATCTATGGGAGATTTAAAACTCCTACTCCTTATCCGACTGGGTATTCCCACATCCTATAAATAGGCATGTACTCCTCCATAAATTTCTTACATCCACAAATTTCTCCACAAGTATACGTGCGTACATCGTGTCCGTGTTTTCCGTCCAAATTCTTATTCCATGTTTTTATTTACAAATACATTTCCATCTCTTCGTGTCGGACAAATCCCGACACAAATAAATCAATAAATCCTAACCCTAACCCTGCTTTGTCAGCCATCACACCGCCATTGCCGCAGTGTCCCGTCCATCTCGTCCGATCCTGACCCGATCCTACGGCAACCGACCACCACCCTCGCCATCATCAGCACCCGACACCACCACCATTATCGACCTCAACGCCATCATTAGCACCACCAACCGGGCCAGCCACTTGACCGCACCACCCCTCGGGTCCAACCACTGAAACCACTGTCACCACTATCATCGTTCGACACGCAAATCAAAAATCCCCATGACCAGGTCGATCCCCAACACAACCAGCCATCACCGGCGCCCGTCATCTTCATCTTCCCATATCCGGCCGACCATCCCCGATCGCCGCCATCATCATCCCGACACCACCACCACCTCCAGACCACACCGCCCGCACCTACGGCCAGTCCACCGCCACCGGTGACTCCCACCACGACCGAAAAATCCACAAAACCCCAGATCTACCACCACCACCGCAGCTACCGCCGCGGCAGCTCGGCCTCCGACTCCACCAATTCGTCACCACCACCACTATCACCAAGAAGCAGAGGGGAAAATAAAATCCTAAACCGAAACCTACCTCTGGACCGCCGCACCCAGACCCAATCCCCAGCTGTCGGCCTCCGTCGTTCCCCGTCATGACTTCCGAAGTCGCCGCCGCGTGCTCGAAATAGTCGAGCCTCCATGCGCGCTTCGGCCACCTCACCGCGAGCGGCCCACCCATCTCCGACCCTCTGACGAGCGACCGCATCATTCGAGCCGTGCCACTCTCGCGTGGTCGCCCCTCCGACTTTCCGCTGCGACCATCCACGCCGCGCCGCTTCCCGATCCCTCGCCGATGCCGCGCCGCTTCCCGATCCCTCCTCCGACCAAATCGCGCCACCACGACCGCAGTGCGAGCCGCTGCTGGCCTTGAGCGCACGTGCCGCCGCCGATGGAACTCCTCACCGTTCGCACGCGCATCTTCCGCTGGCCCCGCGCCTGTGCGTCGAGGCCCGGCCACCGTCGAACCCTCTTCGTCGCCTTCCAGCACCTCTGCGTCGCTCCGTCCCCTTTCTCTCACTCTCGACCGCTCCTTTTCACCGACCCTCCTGCTCGCACCTCCCGTTCCTCTCTCTCTCACCTCTCTCGTCGTCCCCACTATCTCTCTCTCTCTCCTGCTCACTTCCTCCCTTCTTCTTACAAATTTTGGGGATTTCTTTTTCTCTCTCCCTGAGAGAGATAGAGAGAGCTACTGATATAAAAATGTTTGATTTTTGTTGTTGTTTACTTATTATACATTTTTCTTTGAAGTAAAAGGAAGAAGAAAGGAGCTGGATTTTTGATTTTTATTAATATTGTTATTGTTATCATTTTATTTTGTTGTTATTTTTTGTTTCCTTAATTGATTATTATTATTATTATTATTATTATTATTATTATTATTATTATTATTATATTAAATTTTATTGTGTTTATTATTAATAAATATTTGGTTTTTAGACAGTATACATATATTAGAGTGCTAGCCTTATAAAAATTTTCTTTCATGGTTATTCTATTAATGTATTTCTTAAGTTGTAGTCATATAAACATATCAATATTTAAATACTTGTGAGAAATATACCATTAAATTTTTACAGCATTTATATGTTGATTTTGACCTACAAAGTATTTTGACAAAATTTAATGTTTTAGTTTCCTAGATTTTAGGTATTTATATAAAATATTTTAAATAAGGAAAATCTAGTTCCCAAAAAAACTGAATAATAATTTTCTAAGTATTTTAATATATATATATATGTATATATATATATATGTATATATATATATATGTATATATATATATATATATGTATATATATATATATATATATATATATATATATATATATATATATATATATATATATATATATACTTTTCCTAGAAAAATCTATTTTTATGAACTTAGAATTTTGGCCTAAATCGATTTTTCATGTTTTCAAGTATGTATCAAAAATTATTTTTACTACTAAATATATTTTTTCTGTATTATAAATATTTTCCTAAAAATGTACAAGTTTTGATACGTAAATTCCTTCGATTATCACCGTGACCATGACTAATCCCGACATTCCAATTTCCTTTCCAAATTCTGCACTTCATTATGTCAAACCTAACTAAATTGACCGTTCTGGACCCGATGGAATACTCTATGTCGTCAACAGAGGCTCCCTTGCATAGTTGTAACACCAAAGTCGATCTTGCGCCACCTTTATTGTACCATACCAGGCAGCTCACCAGGCGTCACAACAGGCAAGTATACCTTGCTAATTAACTGTCAATTTGTTTATTTTCTACATTATTTATTTTGTTTCATATTGTTAGTTTCCTTTGTTATAAACTGCGCGTCCAAGACATACTTGGGTGCAAGCGACTCTAATTAATCGTTTTACTTTACTATATGCATGTTAACTTAGTGTTAGCGGACTACTTTCTTGTTGGTGGATATCCTTATCTCTCCCTTGGCCATGACACACATACTACACGGTTGGAGACATGTTGCTAGGGGCACGACTTATTGACTAGCTATCTCTAAAGTCGTGTGACGGTAGTTATTCGTAACTACTATGACTAGGATTTTAGAGACTCAAGCAGTTACAAAACTGGACGAGCCATGGACATGACTTGAACAGTGTGGAAAATATTAGGGGAGGACAGTCGCTAGTGCATATGGGAAGCCAAACAGGTAAACCACAGTCTCCGGATGGAACTGTGGCGATTTATTTATAGATGTCCTCTGACGTTTTGGACGTTACGGACGGATACGGATTACTGGATGCCAGTTACTTACACATAGCCTAAAATCCCACCTGTCATGCCCCAGAACCAGAATACTGGAGAGCGGGGGCAGACATAGCCAGCTACGTATATTGAAATAGAATACATCTCAACTATACGGTCACGGCTGTCTAGATATGAGGGTTTACTACAAGCCAGCAGTCTCTTAAGGTCAAGCCTATTGTCTCAATCTCAAGCAATTAACAGAGTTACAAGATGTTAGAGCATCAAATATATATATATAAGGCGTCCCAAATATTACATATTGGATGATCATGAAGCTAGTCGTACAAAATGATAGGACTAGCAAGAGTTCAGTCATACATGATCAACCCTAGGATTTGTTAATCATGTTTACAGTCCGTAGGCAGACAGTAAGTAAATGTGCATCGAGCTAACAGGTGCTCGTCGGCTAAACGCCTCAAAAGAATAAATTTACATATAAGTGGGTAAAACAAAAGGAAAACCCACTCTTGGCCCGGGTTCCGTCTAGTTGTCACCATTGGGCTGGAAGCTTGGTAGATCATCGGGAGCTGCTCCGAAATCTGGCCACACAAAACCAGCTGGGTCAAACCCCAGAAAGAGCAAGTGCCACAAAGGAGGCCACAAATAAGAACAAAAGCCAGCATATCAGAACATAAAGAATAAAAGAAAGTACAAGTAGGAAGGTACATAGGGCGATAAACGACTAGGGACGTGGAACCATTCCGGGAGCCAGGTTACAATCCTTAAACCAGACAAGGACCGGGGTTGTAACCCTTCGCCTGAATAGCTCACTGTCTCTACTCATTTATCGTTAAGATAAGTAAAACAAACATGCTCAGGAGATAGCAGGTACTGGAGCTAGATAAGACTCAGACAAGGCTGGACACCATCCATTCGCAATCGGCCAAGCAAGTACTACGGCTTACTACTTTAACTAACTAGGGTTATCACAAGCCTTAATTACTAACAAGATGCAAGTAAAAAACTCCAGTCCCAAGCCCTGCAGACCATCCAGTTATCCTTCCGCGGATTGAGAGTTATAGGTGGGTACATTGCCCGGGAGACAAATGTACCCTTAGGTGACTTAGAGGGTGCAACACATGACAGTGTGCTGGAAATGTGCTCTACTCGTCGGCAAGCTACAAGTCCATTAAAGCGCCCAGATAACGAGATTGCCTGTGACTGGGAATTCTCCATGTTCTAGTTTGATCTAATAATTAGCCTAATCCAATTTAGCGCGAGTCCCTGGCCGTGGTACCCAGAAAGTCGCGTCCTAGACATGATACAAGACAAGACAAGTAGATTGTACAAACAAACAAGCAGGAACACCTACGGTGTCAAGTTGATTATACGAGTTAATTACAAGTTACAAGTCAAGTCAAGTCAGGAGTGTGCCGCCACGGGCCACTATCAAGTTATCAAGATAAATCATATCAGGGTGCTTGTTAGGAGTGCACCACTACGGGTCACTGTCATGTCAGGTTGGTCATGTCAGGAGTGCACCACTACGGGTCACTGTCGTGTTATGCTAGGTCCTTGTCATACCACGCCATGTACAATAGACATTCCAAACATATTAAGTAAAATCAAGTTCATGACAAAAGGCGTAAGGATATAAAATGGGCATAAAATATCTAATACAATATCAATATATATAGGACTATAGAAGAGCCAGGCTTAAAGAAAATAAAACCAAATCTCCAAGAGCCAATGGTTTGCGCAAGGGGTCAGGGGGTTGGATTGCGCAGGAGTCAAGTGCGCCAGGAGGCCAACTGCGCAGGGTGAGCTGCGCAGGGTACCAACTGCGCAGGAGTGAGCTGCGCAGGGTACCAACTGCGCAGGAGTGGATGGCGCAGTAGATGGATTGCGCACAGGAGGATTGCGCAGGGGTAGATTGCGCAATGGTCGATTGCGCAGGGGTTACTTTGCGTATGGCTGGCTTGCGCATGGCTAGCTTGCGCCAGCGCAATCCAGCACAGCGCAAAGCACTGGCCAAGTGATTGCGCAATCGGCCATGCGCTAAGGAGCACTGGCCGGGGGTGCACAATCGGCCATGCGCTAAAAAGCGCAAGGCAGAGGGCTGTTCTTCCTGGCCGAGAGCAAGTCCAAGAACACCAAGAACTTCAATTCTTCATAACTTAGCCCAATTAAAACCAAATCTAGATTTTCAAAGTTCTAACTTGAGTAAAATCGAATTCTCTTCCACATGGAAGCATCAAAACATACAAAAATCAAAGTTAAATAGATCAAAACCATGTAAATCCGAAAATAGTAAAAACCTAGATCTAGAACAAAGGAAACTCCAAATCACAAAATGTCAAGTTCTAAAGTTGTTCTCCATGGCCTAATCTAGCTAATGGACAAATAAAAAGTGGTGCTTATTTGATGGCAAGGTGCACTTGCCTAATGGGTTGGGGAGTTGTGTGGAAGAAGGAAGAAGAAGAAAATTAATGGAGAGTAAAAAGGAGAGAGAAAGTTTGGTGGAGATATAATGAGGGTGGTTGTGTTGTGTTGAGGGTAGAGTGTAGGTTAAAGTGTTCCACTCATGATGAACCAAACCAAACCAACTTCTACAAAATAAAACCAAGCCATGGTCCAAAACCCATTTACGAGAAACCAAAATCCGCAAGTCGAAAAAATTAAAATACGTGCCAAAATCAAATACTAGCATAAATACGTAATACAGGAAATGGAGGTGACACCACCCATGCACATGAAAGTTGTCCTCTAAATTGCACATTAGGCGGTTAGAATCTCCTTTGCATATTTGTGTCTAGGATGGTCTTTTATATATTATTTTATTATTCTGACAGTTCATATTAGCTTGTTCTTTCTGTATCTTGCTACGTCCGTCTGAGGACCTGATTATTCCCCAGGTCTGTGCTTTCATGATTCACTGCAGGTGTTCTAGCCAAGGCCGTGATTTTCTCCATTCCTTCGAAGACAATTGCGCTTGGTTCGTCTTGCTATTTTATCAATCGATTTCTTGTACATTTATTTTATTGAAATAGTTGGTAGTAGAATTTGTCTCCGCCCAACGATTGTATTATAAATATTCAAGTTGATTTTTATATTATTATTCTTTTCATTGTGGATGAGATTTAGTTTGTCTTAGATTACTGTATTTTACAGCTTATGTATACATACAAGGCCCCTGTACTTCGTATGCATACAGCTGGCATGTCTACGTACTTAGTCCTACGTATTTTGGGACTGGGGTGTTACATGTTTTTGTGGTGGCCCATGCAGGTCAAGATAAATTGTTTGGTTACTTTACCGTACCAAGCAAGCCTGCGTATAGGATTAGAGTCTAGTATCTCATCTTAACCTCCTCGATTCTATTTTAAATCCCTTGATTTACATCTTGCTTGGTTCCCTCTACCATTAATTCTTATCCTTCTTTCGTGCTTGATGTTAGTTAGAAAGGTAATCCATACTAGGTAGACTTGTCTTATTGTCCTATCACCCTACTATTTTAACTCTTGTAAGTTGGGTAGATACCTCACGACATAACATTTCTTTTTCCTTGTGACCCATATTAACATGATTACTTAGACTATAACCTTATAGGACTCTAACTTAGCCCACCAAGCCTTAGACAAAAGACAGTAGGATGAATGTATAGGAACAATCACATGACAAGACTTAGATTCTTAAGGTGCTGAACTAATTCTACCTTCTTTCACTCTTGCGCTCTTGTGCCTATGTTTTTACCATCGTGACTAATGCCACTAAATAGCCTAATTTTTGTAAGCTTACTTTTTATCAAGCTTGTTCAAAGACATATATTTTATTGGGGGGCCCCACTAACATATTGTCTACTCAGAACCAGTGTATGATGGTCTGATCAACCTAGTGCACTTTGGTTCGCCTTTCACACGATTATTCTACGTGGTTGAGATATAGTTAAACTTACCCTTAGAATCTTATCCACTATTGCCTTGACAATTCTTTTTGAATTATTCGGTCTCCTTTGAACTATATATTCGTATTAATATTCGATAATCTCTTCTTCGAACCCTTTGTTACTTTCGCCTTCACCTATTTTAGATGGACAAAAGCGCTGTACTTGAATTTCCTCTAGCTATCCATCTCTTGTGACCATTAACACTCAATATGAATATATCTTTGTCTTAACTACTCGTCCCTTCCTCGACCTTCTATCACAACCTCCTAATCACTTCAATTAAGTAGTGAATCTAACCGTTCTCCTAATCGCGCCATCAACCTACTTCCAAGAACCCATATCTCAAGTCTCTAAATTATTTATATGGATCCACTTAAAAACTCTTAATCTTATCCTTTTACGTTTATTAGCCATGTCCATGATTTATAATTTAAATCACGATTTTCTAATGTTTGTTTATATTATTTCTTGCCTCGCCCAATGACTCGTCGAGTTGTCATTACCAATATACCCCTTGTGCCTTCTTACTCCCTACCTATTCTTAATTTCTAGGACGAAATTCATGTAAGTTGGGTAGGATGTAAACCCCCTAATTTCTACTAAATTTTAGTACTGATTTTTTTGTTTTGTATTTATACGTCGCATAGTCGTATTGTACGTCACGCGCAAATTTGCTTTTTTATATTTGCTCGTCTAGCGTGAATTTCGCGCGAGGTACATATTTTGAAAATGTTTTATTTATGGAATTTATTAATGTAGAAGATATATATTTTATTTCAATATAGCATAATTAAATATTTTATTTTGGTTAAAGGTATATAAATTTTGTCGCACTAGTGACAATTTTTATTTAATTATACCAAATTCAAAAATAATATATATCTAGATAATTTGTACTAGTTGAATGCAAAGTACACAAAATTTGATTCGTGTAGATGATTTAAATTTTTAAAATTTATTTTATTATTCATCTTAATTTTCCTAAAAAGTTATTTTTGAAGTATTTATCATAATTTGGGTAGTTCCAAGTATTTCCTATTAATATCTAAAAATATATATATATATTATGATTTTCAAAATTAAAGATTATTATTTATTATTATTTTGATAATTTTATTTAATGTTTAATTGGTTAGGATAATCTAAATTAAGATTAGATTTATTGAATGTATTTTAGATATGATATATCTAAATATAGATTTGGATTGGTTTTAAATTGATTTAAATAAATAAAGAATTATCTATGGGAGATTTAAAACCCCTACTCCTTATCCAACTGGGTATTCCCACATCCTATAAATAGGCAGGTACTCCTCTATAAATTCTTCACATCCAAAAATTTCTTCACAAGTATACGTGCGTGCATCGTGTCCGTGTTTCCCGTCCAAATTCTTATTCCATGTTTTTATTTACAAATACATTTCCATCTCTCCGTGTCGGACAAACCCTGACACAAATAAATCAATAAATCCTAACCCTAACCCTGCTTTGTCAGCCATCGCACCGCCATTGCCGCAGTGTCCCGTCCATCTCGTCTGATCCTGACCCGATTATACGGCAACCGACCACCACCTTCGCCATCATCAACACCCGACACCACCACCATTATCGACGCTAACGCCACCATTAGCACCACCAATTGGGCCAGCCACTCGACCGTACCACCCCTTGGGTCTGGCCACTGAAACCACTGTCACCACTATCGTCGTTCGACACCCAAACCAAAAATCCCCATGACCAGGCCGATCCCCAACACCACCAGCCATCACCGGCGCCCGTCATCTTCATCTTCCCATATCCGGTCGACCATCCTCGATCGCCGCCATCATCATCCCGACACCACCACCACCTCCAGACCACACCGCCTGCACCTACGGCCAGTCCACCACCACCGGTGACTCCCACCACGACCGAAAAATCCTCAAAACCCCAGATCTACCACCACCACCGCGGCTACCGCCGCGGCATCTCGGCCTCCGACTCCATCAATTCGTCACCACCACCACCATCACCAAGATATAAAGGGGAAAATAAAATCCTAAACCTAAACCTACCTCTGGACCGCCGCACCCAGCCCAAATCCCCAACTGCCGGCCTCCGTCGTTCCCCGTCATGACCTCCGAAGTCGCCGCCGCGTGCTCGAAACAGTCGATCCTCCACGCGCGCTCAGGCCACCTCACCGCGAGCGGCCCACCCATCTCCGACCCTCCGATGAGCGGCCGCATCATCCGATCCGCGCCACTCTCGCGTGGTCGCTCCTCCGACTTCCCGCTGCGACCATCCATGCCGCACCGCTTCCCGATCCCTCCTCCGACCTAATCGCGCCACCACGACCGCAGTCCAAGCCGCTGCAGGCCTTGAGCGCACGTGCCGCCGCAGGTGGAACTCCTCACCGTGCGCACGCGCATCTTCCGCTGGCCCCGTGCCTGTGCGTCGAGGCCCGGCTACCGCCGAACCCTCTTCGCCACCTCCCAGCACCTCCGTGCTGCTTCGCCCCCTTTCTCTCACTCTCGACCACTCCTCTTCCCCGACCCTCCCGCTCGTACCTCCCGTTCCTCTCTCTCTCACCTCTCTCGTCGTCCCCACTCTCTCTCTCTCTCTCTCTCCCGCTCTCTTCCTTCCTTCTCCTCACAAATTTTGGGGATTTCTTTTTCTCTCACCACGAGAGAGAGAGAGAGAGAGCTACTGATATAAAAACATTTGATTTTTGTTGTTGTTTACTTACTATACATTTTCTTTGAAGTCAAAGGAAGGAGAAAGGAGCTGGATTTTTGATTTTTATTAATATTATTATCGTTATCATTTTATTCTGTTATTATTTTTTTGTTTCCTTAATTGATTATTATTATTATTATTATTATTATTATTATTATTATTATTATTATTATTATTATTATTATTATATTAAATTTTATTGTGTCTATTATTAATACATATTTGGTTTTGAGACAGTATACATATATTAGAGTGCTAGCCTTACAAACATTTTCTTCGTGGTTATTCTATTAATGTATTTCTTAAGTTGTAGTCATATAAACATATCAATATTTAAATACTTATGAGAAATATACCATTAAATTTTTATAGCATTTATATGTTGATTTTGACCTACAAAGTATTTTGACAAAATTTAATGTTTTAGTTTTCTAGATTTTGGGTATTTATATAAAATATTTTAAATAAGGAAAATCTAGTTCCCAAAAAAATTGAATAATAATTTTCTAAGTATTTTAAGATATATATATATATATATATATATATATATATATATATATATATATATATATATATATATATATATATATATATATATACTTTTCCTAGAAAAGTCTATTTTTATGAACTTAGAATTTTGGCCTAAATCGATTTTTCATGTTTTCAAGTATGTATCAAAAATTATTTTTACTACTAAATATATTTTTCCCGTATTACAAATATTTTCCTAAAAATATATAAGTTTTGATACGTAAATTCCTTCGATTATCACCGTGACCATGACTAATCCCGATATTCCTATTTCCTTTCCAAATTCTGCACTTCATTATGTCAAACCTAACTAAATTGACCGTTCTGGACCCGATGGAATACTCCATGTCGTCAACAGAGGCTCCCTTGCATAGTTGTAACACCAAAGCCGATCTTGCGCCACCTTTATTGTACCACACCAGGCAGCTCACCAGACGTCATAACAGGCAAGTATACCTTGCTAATTAACTGTCAATTTATTTATTTTCTGTAATATTTATTTTGTTTCATATTGTTAGTTTCCTTTGTTATAAACTGCACGTCCAAGCCATACTTGGGTGCAAGCGACTCTATTAGTCGTTTTACTTTACTATATGCATGTTAACTTAGTGTTAGCGGACTATCTTCTTGTTGGAGGATATCCTTATATCTTCCTTGTCCATGACACACATACTACACGGTTGGAGACATGTTGTTAGGGACACGACTTATTGACTAGCTATCTCTAAAGTCGTGTGACGGTAGTTGTTCGTAACTGCTATGACTAGGGTTTTAGAGACTCAAGCAGTTACAAAACTGGACAAGCCATGGACATGACTTGAACAGTATAGGAAATATTGGAGGAGGACAGTCGCTAGTGCGTATGGGAAGCCAAATAGGTAAACCACAGTCTCCGGATGGAACTGTGGCAATTTATTTGCAGATTCCCTCTGACGTTTTGGACGTTACGGACGGATACGGATTACTAGATGCCAGTTACGTACACATAGCCTAAAATCCCACCGATGCGCATGAAAGTTGTCCTCTAAATTGCACATTAGACGGTTAGAATCTCCTTTGCATATTTGTGTTAGGATGATCTTTTATATATTATTTTATTATTCTGACAGTTCATATTAGCTTGTTTTTCCTGTATCTTGCTACGTCCGTCTGAGGACCTGGTTATTTCTCAGGTGTGTGCTTTCATGATTCACTGCAGGTGTTCTAGCCAAGGCCGTAATTTTCTCCATTCCTTCGAAGACAATTGCGCTTGGTTCGTCTTACTATTTTATCGATCGATTTCTTGTATATTTATTTCATTGAGATAGTTGGTAGTGGAATTTGTCTCCGCCCAATAATTGTATCATAAATATTCAAGTTGATTTTTATGTTATTATTCTTTTCATTGTAGATGAGATTTAGTTTGTCTTGGATTACTGTATTTTACAGCTTATGTATACATACAAGGCCCCTGTACTTCGTATGTATATAGCTGGCATGTCTACGTACTTAGTCCTACCAATTTTGGGACTGGGGCATTACAACAGTTCATTTATGCGTAGTTGATCCCGTATCCGTGTTCATAGTTACCTGTCAGAAGCCACTTGTCAGTTTCCGTCTCGTTTCATGTTTATAGCATGTTTATACTCTTATGCATGATTAAACTGTTAGATAGGCATATTTTTATGTATCTTGCTATGTCCCCTGAGGACCTGATGATCTCTTCAGGTAGCTGATTGTGTGGAGTTAGTTAGCGGATCATGATGGTAGTGATTACACCTGCAGGGATACAGGTATTTGCTTATGATATTTCCTTATTATCCTTTCGTGCTTTATATTCCATACCAGGATATATTCTGTTTATTTTATAGAATCATATCGTTCTTGGAGTTTAATCGAACAATATGCTAATGGGCTGTAGACCATAACCCATAATTGTTCATTCATGTTTTATATTCTTATTGTGGATTAAGATATAGTGATGCCTTGCCATGATTTGGCAGTATACCATAGCCGTGACAGCATTTACGTATTCGGATTGGACTGGAGTCCTCTCGATACGTAGCTGCCTTGCTCTCGAGCTCGCACCTGAAAAGCGGGTGCTGGTCGTGACAAGTTTTTTGGTGGCCCATGCAAGTCAGAGCATATCGTACCGGTTATATAACTGTACTGGTACGAGCCTGCGACTATGACTAAACCTTAGAAATCTCAATCCACACTGTCTTAAAAATTCTCATAAAAATTTTTCTACGTCCTTGAAATTTCATATTTGTCCTCGATTTTTCTTCCTTGCCTTCCCGTACCCTTGATTCTCGTCCTTTCCTATTTCGGGGTGACAAATGATCGTGTTGTCTAGAATTCATCAGAGATTCTTAAGTTATAGTATAATATTGCTTAATTTTTGAATATTTGGTTGTTTGGTATATACGTGGGAATTATAGATATCATATGTCTTAGATATCTAAGGATAATGACTCTAGCAACTTGATGGAAGGTTATAAAGTTTTAATGACATACCTTTGAGGGAGTAGAGTGACCAAAGGTGGGTAGAAGTCCTCAAGTATTCGGAGCTATAAAATGAATAGAGAAGGTTATAAAATATTTTCGAGAAATTAAATTTGAGGAGATTAAGGTAGTAGTAGAGCTTGAATTTTAAGAAATAGTTATGATTTAGAATTTCGATGACGAAATTATTTTTAAGGTGGGTAGATTTGTAGCTTCCCTTCCCGAAAGTTTTTAAAATATTTTATTTATTTATTTATTTAATTTAAATGGTGATTTTTTTAATTTATTTTTATAAATAATTATTTAATTAATTATTACGGTAGATGACTTTAGCCATGATTGAGTTGTGAAGTACAAGACGACTAGGAATCATGGCACGGATAGTACAGTGGCGTGCTTTGACTAGTGTATTAGCCCTGATAGGGAAGGCCGAGCCATAATGATGTCCTAACTAGGAAAACCAGGCCAAGTTACGACTTAACCTCTATTAATAGTTTAATTATTCATCATTAATATATTTGTCGTTTAAGTGATCCGGTTGTACCAAACTGGTCCGGACTTGACCCAAACCAAACCAGGGCCCACGTAATATTGTAGAGCAACCAAAGATGTTCACGACGATAGATGCATTGTATGAATGTGCGTACTTCATAATTTATGTAGTGGTCTAGTAAATGTTTTTTATATAAATAATATTTGCCATATAAAAATCTCGATAATGTTTTATTTGATGATTGTAGTAAATATTTCCTTAAACATGTATTTTAGGATTTTGTAGGCTATATAGGTATGTACATGTGCATAAATATGATTATTCCTGATATAAAATTAGGCTTTATATATATATATATATATATATATATATATATATATATATATATATATATATATATATATATATATATATATATATATATATATATAGTAAGAAATAGAAAAAAAAAACATATGTATAGTAAGAAATAGAAAAAGAAAAAGAAAAAGAAAAAGAGAAGCAACAATAGCCCGGGCCCAAGCCCATCGAATCCCAGCCCAGCCCAAGGTCTCAGCCGAGCCAGGCCCGACATCCCACCCCCTCGGTTCTGTTACAAACAGTACATATACGTAGGTGATCGAGAGAATAGAGAGTTCTCACCATAATCCCTAAATCTAATCCACGCCACCACACCCACGGTGCCCCTCCCCGACCCCTGGAGGCCAACCCCGCAGCCGAGCGCTGGAATTGGCCACGCGCATGCACAAAGACAGCAGGACACAGCAGCATTGACGGTTGGAAAGGGCGACTTCGCGCGAAGAATTCTCTCCGATCGTTCGACAGTTTGTCGAGCCGATTGCTCAGGTATGACCCCAATACAACCATCTTTAAACCCCAATATTTATATCCTGTTACAATCGTGCGACCGATCCAAGAAATCGACATGAAGTCGATCAAAATCCTGTCCTGAAACAGGACTTATGACAATCCATGTACCTATATTAGGAGATCGATTCGGATCAATTTAACACTAGATTAGAAATTATTTTTGAACAAAGTTTTAGTGTAAAAGACCAGGATTGAAACCCTTCAGATAGAATTATTTTTCATCAATTCTGCAAGAAGTTATTCACCCTTGAAAACTAAGAAAAATCTGTTTTTAAAACTGTAGAAATTTAGAAAACCCTTCGATACGACGTGCGTCCCGCCAATTCGGGCGACATGGTCGCAAACCAAAAGCATCGAAAGGTGCATATCAACTTCGTGGACGTGTGGGCTTTGACGAAATTCAAATTGGTTGCGTGTGCGCGTCAAATTTGATGCGTATCCGTCGAAATTTACCGTATCGGCCTCTGTGCAAATTTTTAAATTATTTTCTGCACGTTCGTCAGATCGAGACGAAACTTGTGCCAACAGGACCGTATCATTTTTCTGGTCTTGTATGCCAAGTTTGGTCCAATTATGAGACAGTTGATCGGATCGCCATTTCGCGGGCCCCACGGTCCGACTCAACGGGCGATTTTGTGCATGGCCTACCAGAATCTAACTTTGGACATATGGTTGGGTTCGTACCATCAAAACAAATTTGTAGACATGTAGTTTGATGACTTTAGAGACCATTGACTCTGGCACGTTTTTCGGTGCAAAACGGGTCCAACGGCGGACATTATTTTGGCATAAAATTACCGTTTTGCCCTTGTATCCAGAATTGGACTTAAGGATAGATAATTCTAGCTAATTTGACTATTTTGAGAATGGTGGCAATGTCTGTTTCAGCTTTCGGAGGCAGTTGTGATGATTTGGACTTTATGGCTTAGCAGTTGACTATATTCTGTTGGATCTGCGTACAAACTCCAGGCAAGATACCTTGCCTCCCTCTATAGTTTATTTTCATGCTTATAGTTTATCTGTTTTAGTATGTTATCTTTAGTTACCTTAGTTGCTATAGATTTATATGATATCGCATTTACCAGTTTATTGTCTTGCTTGTATATCAGTATTTCATAACTTGATAGTGTAGTTATACCATGCTTGTTCATATTATAGCCATACTAGAGTTGTCCTTACCTGCGTCATGACTGAGTTGTACCGTGTCGTCACATGTATCTTGACTGGGTTGTGTCCACAAGTATGTGTAATTGAACTGCTATTCCTGTATCGTTTCCACAACCTGCGAGTCCACAATCGGGACGAGGATTGACCGTTTGCACCTACGAGTCCACATTCAGGGCGAGGGTGTTTGTCTTGATCTGTTTGCACCTGCGAGTCAACACTCGGGGCGAGGGTTAGTGATTAGTTCAAACCTGCGAGTCCACACTCGGGACGAGGGTTTTGTATTCTATCGATCTCTTGTTTACTTGTTCTTCTTGCAGTTCATTTATGCGTAGTTGATCCCGTATCCGTGTTCATAGTTACCTGTCAGTAGCCACTTGTCAGTTTTCGTCTCGTTTCATGTTTATAGCCTGTTTATACTCTTATGCATGATTAAACTGTTAGATAGGCATGTTTTTATGTATCTTGCTATGTCCCCTGAGGACCTGATGATCTCTTCAGGTAGCTGATTGTGTGGAGTTAGTTAGCGGATCATGATGGTAGTGATTACACCTGCAGAGATACAGGTATTTGCTTGTGATATTTCCTTATTATCCTTTCGTACTTTATATTCCATACCAGGATATATTCTGCTTATTTTATAGACTCATATCATTCTTGGAGTTTAATCGAACAATATGCTAATGGGCTGCAGACCATGACCCATAATTGTTCATTCATGTTTTATATTCTTATTGTGGATTGAGATATAGTGATGCCTTGCCATGATTTGGCAGTATACCATAGCCGTGACAGCGTTTACTTATTCGGGTTGGGCTGGAGTCCGTTCGATACGTAGCTGGCTTGCTCACGAGCTCGCGCCCGAAAAGCTGGTGCGGGTCGTGATAGGTCCTACGGGGACCAATGGTTATGTTTCTTTGTCTTGTGTGGTCTTATGGGGACCGTTTTCTGTCTTGCTATGTCTTGCTTTACTTTCGTTAGGGAGAGTTTATTTGTCTGTTTGTCTATGACGTATTAAACATGTACTTTCCTACTTTCACAGTCAAATATATGCATGCTTTCGTTTACTCTTAAGCTTTCATGTTTTCTGGCTATAATTCTTGATTTCCCATCTTTGATTAAGTGACAAAGGGGGGAAAATGTATTGAGGGAGAGTAGTCTACCTACGGGGGAGACACTCTCCGAAGATGCTATCTCTCTGTTTTGTCAATTATCAAAATGGAGGAGATAGTTGGCACATTTATTTTGATAACATTAACAGCATCTTCGTAGTTTAGTTTTCTCTGTATTTCAGCTAATAGATAATCTCTCAAGCTCTCCTACAAAAAGATCTGTTCATTCAAGCCGAGTCATCAAAGCCTTATGGACGTCCCTAAAAGAAGACTGAAGAAAAGAGCAGCGCTCCTTAAAGACAGCTCTTAAAAGATTCAAGATTTCGAGTCTGTACAAGGTCTAGGTCTTTCTGTAAAACACCTAAGCTTGGATGACAAACATAAAGCTCTTCTATTTTTCAGTCAAAATCAATGTCTAAAGAAACGGCATACCGACGGCATACCGTTGTGTACCGACAGTATACCATTTCTGAGCTTCAAAACATTCTATGACAGAACTTGGCATACCGACGGCATACTTCAGTATACCGGCGGTATACCATTTTGTGAGCCATAAAATGTACTGTGACAAAACTCGGCATACCGACGGCATACTACAGTATACCAGCGGTATACCGTTTTGTGAGCCACAAAATGTTCTGTGACGAAACTCGGCATACCGGCGGCATACTACAGTATATCGGTGGTATACCATTTTGTGAGCCACAAAATGTTCCATGACGATACCGACGGCATACCGCTGTATACCGACGACATACCACTGTATACCGACGGTATACCGGGTTCATCAGATTTGATTTTTGAATGGACAAGATACTAGCATTAAATGCTCCCAACGGATAAATTTATTACCGTTATTGTTCCGAACTGTATGCCGACGGTATGCCGGTCCATACCGACGGCATGCCGTCCGTATTATGTTCAGGAGCATTAAATGCTATCCTTTCTTAATTTTCTATATAAATGGATTCCTTCCTTCCATTGAAGGCCATCCACTTAAGCCATAAATTTCTCAACAACCAAGAGCTCCACCATTACTACTCTACCCAAGCTTTTAATTGCCATCCAATCCAAAAGTGTTAGAGTATTCAAGGGTTGTACTTTTCGATTTTCAAGTGTTGTAGAAGATCAACAATATCTTTTCCTTTCCTTTTGAAGTTGACGGACCTTCGTAAGAAAACTCGTGTGTAAGAAGTTGGCGAGTTCTTCGGATCCAAACTCGTGTTGAAGTTGGCGAGTTCTTCGGATCCAAACTCGTGTGTAACTATTTACTCAATAGTGGATTTAAGCCGGAGAGAGTTTCGGGACTGAATTGCCTCTAGGGAGGAGATCAGGATAAATCGAGTGTTTGATTCTCTTTCTCTCTCTTATATTTACTTTAGTAATATAGCTTACTTGTGTTAAGTAATTTTTTATTACCCTATTCACCCCCTCTAGGGTTCTACATTTCCTTCTAGATATCCACAACCATAGAAAATTTACCCGTCAACCTACACAAAATTGAAAAGAAAACACATTATTATATTAATAAAAATAAGTCGACACAGGATCTGTGGTACTGACCCCTAGATATAGATGATACAACAAAACATTAATAAAATCATAAGATTAAAGCTAGCACATCAAATGATGTTTCACCCTCAATTTGTTTATTTAACTTAGATGTTGAATTTGGAAGGTCCTGTGATTATAATTGACCTCATGAGACTCTATTTGAGCTTTAAAATGAGAAGTCCTCCAAACAATGAGCACATTTTGCAGTGAATATTATGTATTATAATGAGAAGTCCTCCAAACTAAAGCTACAAAAATAAGCATACTTTGCAGTAAATATTTATTCTCAATAGAAAATATCAATGTTACTATATATTTTTACAAATAAAAAAGCCTAACAGATTCTTCACAAATTTTCAACTCAATTTACATGCATATGAATTAGTAACATAAGACTTTTACTGGTTTATATATTTTTATATATCAATATATTATTATTTTTCCCAAGCGATTTACATTTTCCAATATATTTATGTCCTACCTTTCATTCAACCTTAGAATTTGGCACTTATTAAATCTCATTGTAGACAATGGTTGCAGCAATTCAACCTAATAAAACCAAATGAACATTAATCAAGTGTTGTTCCACCCTTGTGTCTGTTACAAACAGTACATTTGGAAGTTCTTGCACATGCTTATCTAACAAAACGGCCTCTTCCTAAAGAACAACTAAATAATGGTTACCTGTTAAAAGTAACCAATAGTCCAGAGCATCTAGAAAAGGAGAAATAGAATTCTCCCATCTCCGATAACACATCTTCCAATCTGTATTTCGTCGACATGTTGGCAATATCTTTGAATGTTGTGTCGTGTTAGCATTTGACACCAAAACTACATCCTGAAAGAGAAAACATAAAGACGAGTATCAAACATTGCAGATAGGAAGAAACTTGAGAGTAAGGTACAGTGTTGATGTTTATAACTGTTTCTATTTGCCAAAAACGGATTCTAATGCCACTTTCAATATTCAAAGCACCAATTTCTCTCGTAGTTGTCCATCCTTGCTTTCCCTTGATTCATCATTTTCAATATGTATCACTTAACACATATATTTAGAAGAAAACCATTCTTGTTTGCAAGTACAGATATTGACCTATGATGACAGCGGCAAGCAATCCTAATTGATAACCTGAAAAGTACCAACTATAAAACCAATCCTCCTATGAAAACAACACGAAAAACTCTTCCAGGTTGTTCTGCCACCTCTCCGATACCAAATGCTAACAAGACAGCAAAAATTGGACCACATCATATATTAACTCCCTTGCACTAAGGTTGCACCTGAGTTTCCAAATGAAGGAAATTAAAACCCACACACAAATGGATACAACAATGTTTAAATTATAAAAAGAAGGTCAAATGAAGAATTAATCCCCTATACATTTGGAATTTGCAACCGAGTGAATTTTTAGTATATATTATCACAAGCCCCAATCTGAAACTTGCTTATAGTAAAAAATACTTTCTAATGGATAACAGTGATAATAGGAGTCTACGCAAATAGGAATTTTTTACATATTCTTACAAGTACACATCCAAACTGAAACTTGCTAATAGTAAGAAATACCCTATGTTCTACCACTATTGCACAGTTTTTGCAAACAAACATCAGGTTTCCCCACACAAAAAACATTAACCAACAAACTATTGGACATGTTGAATGAAGCTAACCCAGATTGTGGGACTTGCCAAGACTGCAATTACTATACAAACCGAAGAACAACTCCGCCTAAAGAAAAGTAGAGAAATAATCAACTTTATGAAATTGATATCATAGATTTTGAATCTCTGTGGATGACCTGATTGTACCTACTCGAGGGCTTTGTTATCAAGGATCGATAAACAGGAGTGCATTGGAATAGGAAAGGTTCATTTGTAAATGTCATCAACCCATTACATAAGTCCTAGATATAAACCAAAATAAATGAGTCCAAGAGTGAGTACGGTAGCATTATGTTCACTAAACAAAGACTAAACCAACAAGCAGTCCAACTGTGGGCTCTCTGGTTCCTCTCCTGATTTGGAGAACTAGCAGCATATATCTACTCTACAGGATATAAACTTTTGAACAAAGGTTAGAACATTTTTACCATGAGAAACCTAAAAATAAGTGTTTCTCTTCTAGTCAAAGGAGAAAAGCATGCACCGAATTCTGTAAGAAAATTTTATAAGCAAAAAAGAGTAAGCATAGACCAAAAAAAAAGGGGAAGACAAATAAAATTTATTGTTGTGTAAAATATTGCTATAATATCATACATTCTTTATGGATCAGAGTGTTGGGCAACAGCGAAATTAAGAATAGTGTATGAATTCTCAGTTTAAATATTATACAACAAAGTATGCAAATTGTTATCAATAAATGTTCATTTTCGCACGTTCAATGCAAGCATCAGAAGGTGCTCAGTTCTTACTATTAAGCATTCATAAGCTACTTCATAAAAGAGAAGGTAAGTTGTTGTTGCACTATATACAATTCCTACATTTACTCAATCTCAATAGGGTAAATGACAAAAAAACCCTCGTTAAATATACGCCTTTTGCGTAGAAAGACCTTTTAGAATTTTTTTTGGCAGTTTGCCCCTTCTTAGAATACAAATCCGCTCGATTAGGCCCCTCCAGTATTTTTTATACCTAAAAAGCCCCTACCCCCTCTACCCTCCCCCGGCTGCGGCGGTGCCGGCGAGCCCCCCCCCTCCCCCCCGCCCTTCCATCCCCCTCCTCCTCTCGCCGGCGATCCTCCAGACCCCCCGACACCCCCTGCTCCTCCCTCGCCGGCGATCCCCCAGCCCCTCCGACCCCGTACTCCTCCCTCACCGACGATCCCCCAGCCCCCCCTGCTCCTCCTCGCAGACGAGCGCCCCCCTGACCCCCCACCCCCCTCCTCCTCCCTCGCCGGCGATCCCCCATCCCCCCGCTCCTCCTCGCCGGCAAGCGCCCCCCGACCCCCCTGCCCGACCTCCCACCCCCCTCCTCTCTCGCCGATGATCCCCCAGCCCTCCCGACCCCCCTGCTCCTCCTCGCCGGCGAGCAACTACCCGCCCCCCTCCTCATCCCTCGCCAGCGATCCCCCCCGAGCCCCCCTGCTCCTCTCGCCGGCGAGCGCCCCCCTTCCTCCTCCTCGCCGGCGATCGCAGCCCCAATAATCGAGGAAGGAGGGGGGAGAGGAGGGGTAAAATTGTCATTTGGGGCTAAATGAGCATATTTTATACTTTTTGGATTGTTAAGAGCATGGGGCCTTTTAGTGCAAAAAGAGGGAATCTAACGAGGGGTTTTTTACAATTTACTCATCTCAATATATCTTAAGTTTATAATTAGTAGATGGTAACTAATAGTTGTGGAGCTTAATGAAGACTAAGGGACGTCCCTGTCATTTTTTTTAATTTTCTTATCAAATATTTAAATTTTAGATATTAATACCTTAAAAAGTACAATATGGTCATTCTAAAATATAATTTGCTATTCTAAAAATATAATTGGTTCCTCCAAAAAAATTTAGTCAAGCTCAGCGCTACTGATAACCATCTAATCGTCATTTTCTCTCATGGTATAATACTCCTATCCCTCTCTTCCTCTATTTTCTCTTTAATTTTTTGTTTGTCGCCTTATTAGAATCCTCACGAGTCTCCTCCAGATCATCTTTCTCTTCTTCTTTGGTAGTATATATGAACTTCTGATGCCATCACAGCCAAACCTCTTAATTAACACCCAATTTTCTTTTTCCTCGTCACTTTTGGTTCCACATATATACATGTGAAAACTATAAATTGTGTTATGACTTCTTCTGCCACTCCATACAAGCAAGTTAATGTTTCAAGTGCCATGACTCCTTGGGCTACTACATCCAAGCAAGTTAGTCTTTCATCATGGATTGATGCAGTAAAGAGTAAAAAGATAATTTAGCATTCCGTTGTTTTCGTCATCTGGTGATTTATACCCAGAAGTAAAACCAATGCCCTGTTGTTACATATGAAACTCATTTGCAAATTCATGTATTATATGGTCAAGTCTCTAAAATTGTTTGACGTGTTTAAGCAAGAATGAAAATTATTCTAAAACATTGTTGTAAATTAGACAAATAAAAGGTCAAGAAAAAATATACTACATAGAAGAGAAATAAGTGAGCTTATAGAGATATATAATGATACAACATCTGAATCAAGAACAATAATTTTTCCATATTTATATTAGTAGGTAAGTTGTAATGTCATAGGCTGATGGACACAAATATGATAAGATAGAGTGTGTCATTGTGTATTTTGGAGCGCTTCTTTTGTGCACTTCGTGTCCAACATGATGGAAACCCAGAAAATATGTTGATTTTCTGGAGCGGTCTAGCTTCCTAAGTATATCTCCTATCCCATGACTAGTACAGTTTATTCATGCAAAGAACCTTGAAAGAAAAAGAAAAAAACTTGACATAAGTAATTAGTCGAACACCTTATGTGCAAACGCACCATATTGGTTGTGGGCTGTTGAGACCGGAGGGCCTATTAAGTATATCTTCCACCGTCTCAGACCCGCTGAACCAAACGATAAAATGGGCTGGGCCCACGGTCTGCAAGTATACCGGCATGTTCTGCTCCCCGTCCCCATCGGACCCCAACCTCACCGTCGTCACCGGAGTCGACCTCAACCTCGACAACATCATTGGCTACCCTCAACGAGATCCCGCTGATGAACAATAGGATCATGTCGTGCCTGCCCCAGGAGATCGGAATGCTCAAGAACCTGACGGTTCTCAACGTCAGCTTCAACGAGATCGTCGGCCCGCTCCTGCCGAAGATCTGAGGGATGCCAGAGAGAGAGATAAAGAGAGATAGAGAGAGAGAGAGTTTTATGTTTGTGTGAGAAGTGACGGAGGTGGGAGAAACACTTTAATCGGGCTGGAAGGGTTGGGCGACAAAATAAAAATTTGGGAGAAAGAAATAATTTTGTGATGACACTGTAAAGATGAATGTTATAGATTCTACAACATTCAGAAAACGTTATAAATAGATATTTTTATAGTAATGCAGAAAGAATGTTGTTGTTGTTAATATTCTATAGCGAGGACACTTGAACGCTATAGAAAAACTGCTATTGTATGCCATATTTGTTGTAGTGAGCTTTATTTAATATTAAGTTACATAAATGTAGTAGGGTTGTACTTCGCTCCTTTCCTGACTGGATCGTTGTAGGTGAGTTGGCATGCTTCCTACTTGTGCGCTATGGACCATACATAAGGGATAGAGATCTTGGAGGCTGACTTATATTTTAGATAGATTAGATAGTTTTTTTAGAGGGTTTATTTTCGAAAATCATTTTTATTGTATTATTGGATTTGTAAATAAAATTGTTATTCTAAAAGAGAAAATATATATGATTTTGTTGTATTTGACATTGAGACCAAGACAGCACACTACTGTCGATGCAGCGGCGTAGACTGGACTTGGCTACGAACTCTTGTCCCAAAATGCGGGAGCGGGTCACGATACACAAAGTCCAAGATTCCTGCCGACTGCCAACACTGTCCGTCATCGACAGTGTTTCGATTAGGATTCAAACCCAATCGCATAGCAGATGCTACGATAGTAAAACCAGCCAGTTGCAAGCCTCGTCAGATGGGTGTAGACAGCGAGTTGGGTTTGAGGACTGCAAAGGTCCTCTATGTAATATGTTGAATCATGTCAAACTAGACATGTTATGATGTTCTTCCAAGCTCCATCTGAGCTCCAGTCATCCAAAGAGTATCATAAAAATATGACAAGTTTGAAATGGAGTTAGGCACATAAAGTCAGTTGTACCGCATAACAGCAAAAGGTGTATAGGAATGTGTAAAAAATTTATGCGCCTAAGAATTACTGCAGTACTCCCCAAACAGTACAATGTTGACAGTTTTGCCTATGTAGTCAGTGTATTTTCTATTTCCATAGTACATCTTTCTATAAGTATAACTATGTGCTCTGAAGACAAATTGTGTTTAGAACATGATCAAAGTGGAAATTGTTGGTATAAGACTTCGTGTGGAAAGAAGTGATCAAAGAGGAAAATATAAAGAATACTTCAAGAAAGATTACCTTCTGAAGATCGATCTTCTTTCCGACTTCTGGCATAACTAAAGGGCAGTGTTCTCAGCAAGGTGATGCTCAACACCCACACAGGTTTGCACAAGTTCGTTGGAGTGTTAATCAGCAGATGCATGGTTAAAAGTAATGATGACAAATCTTGTCAAAGTCATATCCTATTTATAGGGACGAAGACTCACTATGCGGCGAGGTACTATGGGACTTGAGTTTGGACAAAGAGATCAGCTCAGCATCAACTGTCGCATGATTTTATGTTCCTAAAATCGTGGGTGACAGTTGACTTAGCCTCGATCCAAGCAATTACTAAAAATGATCACCACAAATTTCGATAATAGTTCAGATTTTGAAGAATTCAGTCAAAGCAAATGACAGCACGACAGTTGATCTGATGCGTCTAAAGCTTTAGGTGATAGAATCCACTCTCTCATGCTTCTTGTTTAAAGTATTTCAAAACTTGTTCAAGTTTTAAAAACTTTGAAGGGAATAATGTAGAAGCATAAAAAATATTAGAAGAGGCGCATAGATGTCATATGCCTAAAAATATAAAGTTCCTAAGTCAGAAGCTGTTAGACTTAGAAAATTCTAAAAGAGACATTGTCCAAAGATGGGCCAGAGAGACGCATAGTTCACTCAGACGCATGATGCATTTTTGTCTCTTGTGTTAAGAGACAAACCTCGGGCAGTATGCAGTATTCAGACTATGAGGAAGATGTTAGTGATTTTGTCATCCCCATCATTATACTTTGCCAGCTGTAAAGGAAGCAATTGTATACATCTACTTTAATATCAGTGTTTTGTATAAGCAATTACAAAATCTATCCGTTTAAGTGTTGACTGATCCATAGTTACTCGAAGAAAAGTTATTATTTGTAGTAAGCAACCAATTGCTATACGTCTAACAATATTTGACGCATAGATGATCCTCACCAAATAAATCGTGTGCTGACATGGCAGTATTTCATGCAACATGTCTCAAAATACGTGGCAAGCTATACATGATTCTTGAACACATTCACTCTCCACTAAAACCTAAGGTTATGCATCACCCAATATCATGCGTCTCTGAGGCAGAAGACAGTATATTTTCTCCACATACGCATATGGCTATTCCAGTAAAAAAAGAAGAAGCTATAAATAGAGGATGGTTCCTTCCTCATGCAATACATACAGATCACAAGTATAAGGAGAGACTACGTATACTGCTTCTTTACTAAGAACTTTCAGACAGAAGGAGAGATCTTTCAGTGATAAAGTTCCCCTAGCTACAGAGAGTTCATCGACGACCAAGCTTCAACAACTTCTGCAATAAATCGTCAACAGAGTAAAGAAGTCGAAGTAGACTTAATCTCCATCGCCCCAATCCCTAAATTCTATTGTACTCGGAATTCTTGTTTAAGATTCTTGTTGTACTTTTTCTTTACAATAGTACAAAAGATCCTACATTTTTAGACACTTTTTGTGTTGAAACAGATATAGCTCGATCCGCTACTGAGCGTGGAGGAATTTTTCATTTAAAGATTCTAATTCTTGGAGCCGTAGGAGATAATTGTCTTCCCCCGTGAGTTGGCTTGAGAGGGCCACACGGAGAAAGGGGATTTGGATCTCCAGTGGGAGCACTGCTTCATTTTCATAATCTTCTTGCTTTTTATCCCAGTCACGCTTGTTGGACGAGGCAGACTTCTTCAGCAGTTTCATAATCGTCTTGTTAAAAGCGTGTGCTAACCCATTTGTTGCTGGATGATAAGTGTCATGCCCTAATTCTGTAGAATCGATAGTCGTCTCCCGGGCGTGATGCCCTGCAAACCTAAGTTATGTCCACACAAGACAAGTCATAAGTGATGGAACTGGGGATTCCCACGACCCTTCCTTTGGTGTGCGTATTGATCGATAGAAAGTTACACAGATCTAATACGTGTTCTAACCCTTCATAGGCGGAAACTAGGGTTCACAAATTATACCTGCGGCGGAAAGGAGACAAGTAATTCCTGGCAATCTCGAGCGGACGACCCCAAGATCTTCTGCACGTATTCCTTTCTCGAGTTGGACGTCGTGTGGGCGACGATCTCCCAACCTTTTCTTCTCCTTGGCAGCACTCTCTTTCTCTCCTTACGTGAATCATGAATTTAGAGAAAATTTCAGATTTCTGATAGATAATCTGGCGGCCAGAGAATAGAGGATATATATAGGCTACGACAGGGACCATGAGGAGAAATTAGGGTTAGGCCTCCTAACGGATCTGGATATCCCGTGTTCAGCCCGAACACACAATCCAGGCCCATTAACAATAGCTCGGTCCACTAATGAGCTATTGTTGCACTACCTCCCTAATCCCAAATTATGTTTGTGGGCTCCTTTTATTATATGCTCGTTTGGCTCCCCATGTTAAGATATCGTATGTCCGTCGATCAATTAAGTTACTGACAATTATATTGATTCGACATCTTTTATCCTTAAGTAGTACCGCTCAATTTTATTTGTCATGTCGGATATAATCCACCTGCAAGGTTTACATGACAATTCTTATGAGCTCCTTAAGAGAACATCATCAACCCGATGTATCGGGACATGGAATCCATTTATAATCAACAGCCCATCATACATACAATGTTATTACCCAATTCATAGAGGTTGTTGATCCATAATGAATCTCACTCTTTTATGAGTCAAAGTAATGCACATTGCATATATATGTCCGTTATTATATCCGGATTAAGAGTACAAGCATCTATAATAACAGAGGTGTTTGTTCTCTTATATAGTCAGTACAAAGAGAACAACCTCAAGTGGTCCTGTTCAATACACACAAAGTGTACTAGTGTAAACCTATAGTCAAGATAGACAAATACCAGATTACACTACAACCTTTCCAATAGATTGTCCAAGTCCATCTAGGTTGTGAACTATTTATAGACTCCATAGGAAACTGATAATATGATCTTCTGTGTGACACCACACACCATATTATCTACAATATAGAATATCAGACATTTGCATTAACACTTGCAACAAATACAATATGCAAACATTTGCCCATATGATTCTCATTCAAAATTCAAGGAAATAAGGTTACTACAAAAGTGATGCTTTTAGTATATAACCCTAACAATCTCCCACTTATACTCAAAGCATTACTTTTCAGTATACTGTTACAAATCTCCCACTTATACTTAAAGCCATGTTGCTACACATCTGACTCCCATTCCCTCAACATGACTTTCAAAAGCCTTAGCTGGTAAGCTCTTTGTAAAGGGATCAGCTAGGTTGTCGGCTGATGCTATCTTGATCACAGCAACTTTTCTTTTCTTTACGAAATCTCGTATCAGGTGGTACTTGCGCTCAATGTGTTTGCCTGTCTTATGGGCTCGTGGTTCCTTCGAGTTTGCAACTGCACCACTATTATCACAATAAAGTGTAATAGACTTAGGCAAACTAGGTACCACATCCAAGTCCAACAAAAAGTTTCTGAGCCAAACCGCTTCTTTGGCTGCCTCAGAGGCTGCCACATACTCGGCTTCCATGGTGGAATCAGCAATACATTTTTGCTTGATACTCCTCCACACAATGGCTCCACCTCCCAAAGTAAACACATAACCTAAGGTAGATTTCCTGGAATCCCTATCTGACTGAAAATCTGAGTCTGTATACCCCAAGGGAACTAAACTATCTGCCTGGTAAACTAGCATATACTCTTTAGTCCTTTTCAGGTACTTCAAAATATGCTTTACGGCAGTCCAGTGCTCTTGTCCTGGGTTAGACTGATATCTGCTGACCATGCCTACGGCAAAGCAGATGTCTGGTCTCGTACATAGCATTGCATACATTAAGCTTCCTACTGCTGAAGCATAAGGAACTGCCTTCATGTTCTCTATCTCTTTAGGTGTCCTCGGACACTGCTCCTTTGATATAGCAATTCCATGTCTAAAAGGTAAGAAACTTTTCTTAGAATTTTGCATACTAAAACGAGTTAGTACAGTATCGATATAGGAAGCTTGGGATAAGCCCAACATCCTTTTCTTACGATCTCGTAGAACTTTGATCCCAAGGATGTGACCTATTTCTCCCAAGTCCTTCATATCAAACTGTTTGGATAACCATACCCTTACTTCAGATAATACCTTCACATTGTTTTCAATGAGCAAGATGTCATCCACATAAAGTACTAGGAACACCACCACGTTTCCGTCACACTTTTTGTATACACATGATTCATCCTGACATTGATCAAATCCATAAGATTTTATCACCTGATCAAAACAGATGTTCCAAGATCTGGAAGCTTGCTTAAGTCCATAAATGGACTTTTTGAGCTTACAAACAAGATGCTCCTGGCCCTTTTCAATGAACCCGTCTCGTTGCTTCATATAGATGTCTTCCTCAAGACTTCCATTAAGGAAAGCTGTCTTGACATCCATTTGCCAAATCTCATAATCGAGATGAGCTGCAATAGATAAAAGAATCCGAATAGACTTAAGCATGGCTACAGGAGAAAAGGTTTCCTCATAATCAATCCTCTGATCCTCTGGCATCTATGTCAAATGTACTAGGAAAGACAAATAGAATCCATAGATACCCTTTCTTTGAGTAAAACCTTTTGCTACAAGCCGAGCTTTAAAGGTTTCAACCTTACCGTCTGATCCTCTTTTTCCATAGATACCCTTACTTCGGGGTTAACAGTCAGAAACCTCCTCGAACCCTACATTCCGGAAACTTATTTCAGAAGTAATCACAAGTTATCTAGTTACAATCTCTATTTGTCTTTCCTAGTCAATTTTAATCTTGTTTAACCAACACAACCAAAAATGCGTTTACTGGTGCGTTACAATTTAATCGATACCCTTTCTTTGAGTAAAACCTTTTGCTACAAGCCGAGCTTTAAAGGTTTCAACCTTACCGTCTGATCCTCTTTTTCTCTTATAGACCCACTTGCATCTAATGGCTTTTACACCAACGGGTGGTTCTACAAGCTCCCAGACCTGATTAGAATCCATAGATTCGATTTCAGATATTATTGTTTTTTGCCAAGACTCTGCATCTTTATCTTGGAGTGCTTCATTGTAGGTACAGGGATCATAATCTTGTTCCTCAGGGACGAAGTCTGATGACTCTCCCAAGAACATATATCTATCAGGTTGTATCACAACCCTCCCACTACGACGAGGCACTATCGGTTGTGGTGTAACATTTGTGACACGTTGTGCAGTTATTTGTGGTTCATCCTCTTGTACTGTTGGTACTGAAGTACTTGGTGTCTCACGTCTCAGTTCTTCTAGAACAACTCTACTTGTGGGTTTATGGTTCATTACATAGTCTTCCTCTAAGAATCGGGCATTGGTGCTAACAATGACCTTCTGATCCTTAGGACTATAAAATAAACCTCCTTTCGTTCCTCTTGGATAGCCTACAAACAAGCGTACTTCTGTACGAGATTCTAACTTATCTGCTTTCCCATTCAGCATATGTGCTGGACTACCCCAAATGCGAACATGTTTCAGACTAGGCTTACGCCCAATCCGCAACTCTGTGGGAGTAAGAGGTACTGACTTAGAAGGAACCAAGTTCAAAATATAAGCTGCAGTCTCTAAGGCATATCCCTAAAACGAATCTGGCAAATCCGAATAACTCATCATTGATCTAACCATCTCCATAAGAGTTCTATTCCTTCTTTCGGCTACACCATTCTGTTGGGGCGTTCCAGGTGCAGTCAATTGGGATGCAATCCCAGCCTCTGATAAATAATCCCTAAACTCTCCAAAGAGGTACTTGCCACCACGATCTGATCGTAATGACTTGATACATTTTCCATGACGTTTCTCCGTTTCATTCTTGTACTCTTTGAATTTCTCAAAGCACTCAGACTTACGGCGCATCAAATAAATGTATCCATACCTTGAATAATCGTCAATAAATGTGACAAAATATTTAAAGCCACCTCTAGCTTGGACAGTCATGGGTCCACACAAATCAGAATGAACCAATTCCAACACATCTTTGGCCCTATACCCCTTTGTCGTAAAAGGCCTTTTGGTCATTTTACCTTCCAAGCAGGATTCACAGACTGGTAGTGCCTCCACTTCCAATGAACTCAAAGGTCCATCTTCAACCAGTCTTTGAATCCTTCTTAGGTTAATATGCCCCAATCGTAAGTGCCAAAGATATGTTTGGTTCATACAAGAAGGTTCTTTTCTCTTATTTAAGTTAGATGACATATTATTCATTTCTATAAGTTGTATTGTGGGCGAAATAGGATTAATGACATACAAATTATCAACTAATGCACCAGAACAGATAAAATGTTTATTCTTTCTAATAACAATATTGTCACTAAAATAAACTGAATATCCATCCTTAACTAACATAGAAACAGAAACTAAATTCCTTCTAAGTGAAGGTGCATAAAGATAATCTCTCAATGTCAAAGACTTATTTCTACCAAAAGATAAAGTAACATCTCCTAATGCAACGACCGATACTTTTGTAGCATCACCCATAAACAAGCATATCTCTCCATCACTGAGCCGTCTGGTTTCCTGGAACCCCTGCAATGTATTGCAGACATGATTAGTGGCTCCTGTATCTACACACCAGGTGCCGGTAGATAACACCGCTAAATATGTTTCAACTACTAGTAAATGAGATATACCTTCTTTGTTCCCTTGTTTGAGAAGTGGACAATCAGTCTTCCAATGTCCTGACCCTTTGCACTTGAAACATTTGCCTTTCGGCTTTTTCACCGCGCCTTGAGGTCCCATACCCTTCTTTGCCGAGTTTGCCTGTTTCTGAATATTATTCTTCTTCTTACCGCCTTTTGGCTTAGAAGTAGAAGCCTTTTCAGAAACAAAAACATGACCACTCTGCCTAAAGAGAGATTCAGCATCCTGTAGCTCTTTTGCAAGTTCTGCCAAACTATACAACCTTTTGTTCATGTTGTAATTAAGGCAGAAATTGTCAAAACTTTTAGGCAGAGTCCCGAAAATGATATCGACCTGGGTTTCCCCATCGATTTCAGCTCCAAGGATCTCCATCTCATTCAGATGACCCATCATCTTGAGAACATGATCCCTTACTGGTGTGCCCTCAGCCATTTTTGTATTCATCGAACATTTCATAGCAAACTGCCTAGCTGCTCTACTATGATGTCCGAAGAGTTCCTTGAGGTTATATATCATGTCATAATCTGTGGCCATGGCCTGATGCTGATGTTGCAGTACATTTGACATAGATGCCAGAATGTAACACCGTGCCATCTCATCTGCCTTTTTCCACTTCTTATAAGCCTCTTTGACCTCTTCATCAGAGTTAGCATCAGGCTTAGGTGGGCATTCCTCAACAAGTACATATTTGTACTCCTCAGCAGTCAGAACAATATCGAAATTACGTTTCCAGTCAATATAATTAGGTCCAGTAAGTTTGTTTTCTTTAAGAATCACCATAAGTGGACTGAAAGAACCTATTTTTGAAATCCTGAGAATCACATAAATAAAATTATGTAGGGCAAAAAAAACTTTTTGAATTAACTAAATATTGATTCCCTCAAAACAATAATAAGAAATTTACCAATACCTTGAACACCATGAATTTAGCATGCCACGATAGTGTGGACGTATACAAATTCAACTTTGTTCAAGTAGATTTTTCTTATTAATTTTACTATCATGTCAATATAAATTTATGACAAATAAAATTAATATGCTGGTCTTGCTCTGGTCATACAAATAATAGTAGTGACTCTGTCACGACCCGGTCCCAATTTCTTGGGTCGAATCGGATCATGCCCAGCCTGCACCGTTGTTGAGACGGCGGCAGTAAGCTGTTCAGTAGCAGGTAACCATACAACAACACTATAATTTGTCACAACTCAACATCGGAAAATTTAAAACTTTATTAAACTTTTACATGAAATAAAAGATACAACTTAAACCATTTTTTTATACATCATGAATAAAAGAAAACTCTAGGCAAACAGCTCAGCAATCTCGAATTCCTCGTCTTGGGATCGCGTAACAAAGCCTCATCAGTGATACCTAAAATGTTGGGTCTCCAGTCAGGAGGGAGCAAAGTACAATTATGAAAATCTACAATTCAACTAATAATTAGCAATTTACAATTATAAACAATTTAGAAATGCAATATTTTCCAACAGTTCTACAATTGAAAACATGTGATTTGAGTAAGTAACGACTATGACCGGTTTGGGATGATTCACTGATATGGTCCGGCCTATCCCCGTGTGTGAGAGGGGTAAGCTCGTACAATTAGATTCAATTAGATTCAATGAGGGGTATTGGTCATAGACGCTATACTACTCCCCCAATATCCCGAGTCAATTAGATTCAATGAGGCAATGAGACAATAACAATAAATACTCTAGGAGAGAGTTCCGTGTAGAAATGTGGTTTAAGCATGCAAGATTACTATTACTAATTAAATTGCAAACAATCACAACTGTACTTGCCTTAAACTTGATCAAACTGGAGAGTCGGTACTTCGGGGTTAACAGTCAGAAACCTCCTCGAACCCTACATTCCGGAAACTTATTTCAGAAGTAATCACAAGTTATCTAGTTACAATCTCTATTTGTCTTTCCTAGTCAATTTTAATCTTGTTTAACCAACACAACCAAAAACGCGTTTACTGGTGCGTTACAATTTAGGAACATCGATTTATGTCTATTTTCGGAAAAATTGTATTTATTATTTTATTTAAGAAAAACTTGGATATTTAAATATATAAAACTATACATTTTCCTTTAAACGAGAAATATCATGAATTTCTAAATTATAGTTAATAATAATTAATATTCCTAGTTTTACGCGCTCGCACAACATCCAGAAAATCTCAAATCTACTTTTCCTACTTATTACAAAATTTACAGAAAATAAATGAATGGCTTATGCCTTTACAATTTTAATTACAATAAATTGAAAATAAGAAAGGAAACAGGTTAGTCCGAAAATAACCTATAAATTAACAAAACTAATAAATTCCATAAACATTATTAAAAGAGAAATATAAGTCTCAGAATCTGGTCCAAAATTTCATTTTTAACTACTCTGCCTCAACGTCCGGTCGAACCGGTGCGTTTGCATTTCGTTGGGGCCCAGTGACCATTAAGGTCGTCGTCCAAAATATTATTATAATCATTTATTATTTTGCAAAATTTTCGGCAGCATCTCCTCTGTTTTTGGTCAACCCAAAACTGGGAATGCGCCGTAAAACCTGCAAAATAACTCCAAAACTCCCATATATATAAATACCACAGAAAATTATGTTCCAAAATCCAAACCAGCATATTAAACTTAATATAATCCCAAAACAGCACCCATAGTTTCAACAGAACTCAAAGCCAATCTTTTAACCCAAGTCCCAAAACTAACAGAACCATTTACTTTTAAGCTAACAGAACAAAACTAAACAAAAACTAAAGAGCCAATATCCAAACCATCAGGATTAACTCCAAAGAACCAAAGAACCAAATCCAGAGTTCTTCCGAGAAGAAAACTCAAAGTAACCACAGAACCAAATACTAACAAAACAGCATCCATAATTTTCCGAAGAACCTCGGAATCAAAAAAAATGGCAACGTAATCGTTACGTTGTCAAAACCCCAAATTCCCGAGGAATTTGATTGGACCATTATCATCATAGACTAAAAGAGATTAATTGGGTCAGAGTGTACCAAAAATTGAAACCGAAAATGAAGCTCGGAACGGAAACGGGTCACAACGTCAGTACTGGAATCGACGGCAGTCACCGGGCAAACACCGGCGAGGCAGCAGGTCGCCGGGGGTCGGGCGGGTCTCGGGATTTCGCCGGGAAGCGACGGGTTCGGCGCCGGAGCCTGAGCCGATGGCGAGGGGTCGGGTCGGGGCGCTGGCTCGCGGGGAGGCCGTCGGTTGGCTCGACGGAAACTCGGGTTCGCCGGAAAAAGGAAATCTAGATTTTTAGGAAAAGAGTTTTTAGGAGAGTGGTGGAAGAATAGGATGGAGAGGGAGAAAATTTATAGGGGAAAAATTGGGGGTTATGGAAACCCTAAGGTCTCCATTGAAGGAGAAGAAATGATTCCTTCAATTCTCCTTTCGGAAAAGAACTGAAGAGGAAGGTGGATGGTTCATCCGTTCTAAATATGAAGGGTTTCAATCCCAAATACTAAAACAATCAAACCTACTCCTATATAACAACCAATACTTGTGGTGTAGTGGTGGTGCCTTAGGACTTGGTTGGGAAGGTTAAGGTTCAAACCTTAGGATTAACATCTATTATTTTTATTTTTATAAATTCCTATTTTACCCATAAACCAATAAAATCGATTTAAAGAAATGATTTTAATTTCTTAATTATTAGTAAAAATATATACATTCAAGTTAAAATAATTTCTTTTACAAAATGTAATATGTATATTTATATAAAAAATTTATCTTTGCGTTACTTGAAAAGAAATATATATATATAAAAAAATAACTGTCTAATTGAATATAAAAATTTGTTTAAAATATTTTGAGTACAAATTTGGGTTCAATATCTGGTTTGGTCTGGTTTTCAAACAAAAATCCATGTAATTATTTTGAAAAAGAATTTTACACTTAATGAAAATAGTACCAATATTTACTAATAATTCTCAATTAACTTCTAACATTATTTTTTTAGAAAAATTATATTTAGCATCTAAAAATTTTATAAAAAAACTGTAAACTAAATTTATGGGTTTCACAATATTCCCTCCTTAGAAAATTTCGTCCTCGAAATTTAAAGGTATGGTAGAAAAGACAAACATGTACGGGTACTGCGCCCGTAACTCAGATCCAACCATAAGAATTTCCAATGCAGTCGTGGATGAGACGGTTTATGATATCATCCATGTAGAAAAATACAAAAGCGAACCAAAGTACACGAGGTTGATCAGACCATCATGCACCAGTCCTGATTAGACAATATATTAGTGGGTGCACCCAATAAAATATCATCATGATCAAGCTTGACAAAAAATAGCTTGCAAAACTAGGCTAATTTAGCAGCATCAGTCAAGTTTAGAACGGGAAAAAGAAAAGATAAGGAATAGGAGTTTAAGTGATGGCTCAAATTCTGATATTCTTCTTACCTCTGACTAGGCTTGCAACTGGTTTCTCTGGCACTGAAAGGTTAAGTCCAAACTTGAGCTCTGAATTATCCAAAATGTGACTCGGATCCGAAATGTAGCATCTGAGCTGTGACGTAGAAGACGTTGCACACTCTCAAGATTAGCTGATAGAGCTAACTGGTACGCTACTTCCAACACGTCTTAAACTTCAAATGGCCTTATGTATCTGGCCTCAATTTCTGGCTCCGTCAAAACTGATTGTTCCTCTGGTAGAAAACTTCACCAAATGCAATTTGGTCTTCCCAAGACCTACCAAATTCCGAGACACAACATCTCAAACATCTTCAAGCGTCTGGATTGACCTCTCTGATTGCTTGTCCCGCGGTACTCCATGAATCCGGTAGATGTGCTTCCCGTACCATGCTGCCCACTTCTTAGTGGATAAACCAACTTGAAGGAAAATAAAGTGTGCTGACTTAGTCAGTCGGTTTTCTATAATCCAATTGGTGCCCTTCCCTCCTTGGGAACAAGGCAATCCTTACTCAAAGTTCATTGTCATATGCTTCTACTTCTACTCCGAATTTATGGAATACTGCGACTGGTGCATTTCTTTCATCAACTCGTTCCTCCGTTTGTCAACCGATACGCAAAGTCTCGCACCATTCTTCAGAGTTCCAATGCTGATCAATTTAGAAACCCCCAAGTGTTCCTACCAACACTTGATCTCTAAGCCTGCAAGGTGTCTCGTTTTGAAACTACGTTCTCTTGATTTTGTCCATTAGCATCGAACTTCATCAATACTGAATCAGCATCCAGCTCCGTCCTTCTATCTCCAGGTAGTATAACCTCCAGTCCAAGCTTCTCAACGTCTTCTAGTAGGTGCCACTCCTTGGTTAAGAACATCGCCACTGGTATCGACTAAGTGCATCAGCGATCACATTAGCCTTACCTGAATGGTACTGCAGGTTGATGTCATAATCCTTCATCTGCTTCAACCATCTTCTTAGTCTAACATTCAGCCCTTTCTGAGTGAAGATATATTTCAGACTTTTGTAGTCCGTATATATTTTCACTCCCTTTCCATAAAAATCATGCTTCCATAGCTTCAAAGTAAAGATAATTGCAGCAAATTCCAAATTAAGTGTGGGATAATTCTTCTCATGAGTCTGTAGTTGCCTAGATGTGTAAGCAATTACTTTCTCATGTTGTTGAAGAACGCAACCCAGTCCTTTCCAGAGGCATACCGTAAATTGAGAAACCACCGGTTCCTGCGGGTAGCGCAAGGATTGGTGTAGTGGTAAGTCTCTTCTTCAGCTCCTCAATGCCGCCTGGCAATCTTTCGTTCAGATGAACTCTTCATTCTTCCAAGTGAGCTTCGTCATCGGCTCAGCAATCTTGGAGAAATCCTTCACGAACTTCTGATAGTAGCCAGCCAAGTTCAAAAAACTTCTGAATTGAACTTGGGGTTTACCACTCTTCAACAGCAGCTATCTTCCATCGAAATTTCTTCTCTTGACAACATGGCCAATAGTCCACCTTGTCAAAGAAAAATCCACGTTCAGATAACTTACCATAAAACTTCTTTTTCCTCAAAGTTTCCAAAACTTCCTCAGATGTTCTTCATGCTCTTCTTCAGTCTTCAAATATATCAGAATGTTATCTATGGAGAAGATAAACTGATTCAAATACTCATGAAAAACTCTGTTCATGATATTCATGAACACAGCAGGAGCATTTGTCAGTCCAACGTCATGACCAAAGAAAACTACCCATACTTGGTGTTTGAACGCCGTCTTGGAAATGTCCTCTTTCCTGATTTTGATATGATGGTAGTCAAATCTTAAGTCAAACTTCGAAACACCCTAATTCCACACAACCAGATCAAACAGATCCTCGATCCGGGCAGAGGGTACTTGTTCTTTGGTGTCTGGTAATCGATGCACATCCGTTGTTCTATCCTTCTTGGGCAAAAACAAGATAGGTGTTCCTTAAGGTGAAATTACACCCTGAATAAATCCTAAAGCCTTTATTGATCTGGTCCTTCATCTTCTATGATCTTCGAGTCTGAATCATGCCTTATTGTAAGGGGCAGGGTCGGCTGGATAGGAAGAGGGTCCTTAGATTGTGGCCTAACAGGTGTTGCTGGGATATGAGCTCTGGTTTGATAGAAAGATAAGGGCAGTCCTTTACCCGATGTTTAGCAGATCCATATGCCAAACATTGTCCCAAACTCTTGCGGCAACTAACGGTCTGATGACCAGGCCTCTTGCAATAGTTACAAGCCCAAAGCTTCTTACGACAAGACTGCCGGAGAGTACTTGATGGGACCCAAATATCTTCTAGATTCAGGGGTATCCTTCCTAGGACAAAAGTTCTGTTCTAACTTGGTTGGGAATAACTAAGGCTACATTATGACGTTCTTCATGTCTTCTCTCGTGATATTCATCTGTTCCTGCTGGGCTTCATCTTGAGCTTTCTGGAACTCCAGGATTACTTGAAATAGGACAACCATTTGGAAGATGATTGCTGGTACTAGTGGAGCAACAAAAATGAATACTCCACCAAGGAAATGCAACTCAGTTTGAGATGAGGTAGGAATCGCCAGTGTAGGGAAAACTTCACTGGATGCACTATGAGGACGGTCAAACAACCGCGAGGGAAAAGACCCTGGACTTGGTTGAGGAGATGGGATATGATCCGGAGATGACACCTCATCGCCAGCAGGATTTGGTCAACCGTCATTCTCTGGAAGGTTTAGGATGCACACAAGCAAGGTAGCCTACCGGTCTATAATCAAGCAAAAATATTTACTTATATATGAATCGGACCTATGTCGTGACAAATTGATGTTCTAGTGTTCTAATTATTTCTAAGTTGTTTTCCTAAGTTGTTGTTCTGACCTGCATGGACCTGCATGGGCCACCACTAAAAACATGTCACGACCCGGTCCCAATTTCTTGGGTCGAATCGGATCATGCCCAGCCTGCACCGTTGTTGAGACGGCAGCAGTAAGCTGTTCAGTAGCAGGTAACCATACAACAACACTATAATTTGTCACAACTCAACATCGAAAAATTTAAAACTTTATTAAACTTTTACATGAAATAAAAGATACAACTTAAACCATTTTTTTTATACATCATGAATAAAAGAAAACTCTAGGCAAACAGCTCAGCAATCTCGAATTCCTCGTCTTGGGATCGCGTAACAAAGCCTCATCAGTGATACCTAAAATGTTGGGTCTCCAGTCAGGAGGAAGCAAAGTACAATTATGAAAATCTACAATTCAACTAATAATTAGAAATTTACAATTATAAACAATTTAGAAATGCAATATTTTCCAACAGTTCTACAATTGAAAACATGTGATTTGAGTAAGTAACGACTATGACCGGTTTGGGATGATTCACTGATATGGTCCGGCCTATCCCCGTGTGTGAGAGGGGTAAGCTCGTACAATTAGATTCAATTAGATTCAATGAGGGGTATTGGTCATAGACGCTACACTACTCCCCCAATATCCCGAGTCAATTAGATTCAATGAGGCAATGAGACAATAACAATAAATACTCTAGGAGAGAGTTCCGTGTAGAAATATGGTTTAAGCATGCAAGATTACTATTACTAATTAAATTGCAAACAATCACAACTGTACTTGCCTTAAACTTGATCAAACTGGAGAGTCGGTACTTCGGGGTTAACAGTCAGAAACCTCCTCGAACCCTACATTCCGGAAACTTATTTCAGAAGTAATCACAAGTTATCTAGTTACAATCTCTATTTGTCTTTCCTAGTCAATTTTAATCTTGTTTAACCAACACAACCAAAAACGCGTTTACTAGTGCGTTATAATTTAGGAACATCGATTTATGTCTATTTTCGGAAAAATTGTATTTATTATTTTATTTAAGAAAAACTTGGATATTTAAATATATAAAACTATACATTTTCCTTTAAACGAGAAATATCATGAATTTCTAAATTATAGTTAATAATAATTAATATTCCTAGTTTTACGCGCTCGCACAACATCCAGAAAATCTCAAATCTACTTTTCCTACTTATTACAAAATTTACAGAAAATAAATGAATGGCTTATGCCTTTACAATTTTAATTACAATAAATTGAAAATAAGAAAGGAAACAGGTTAGTCCGAAAATAACCTATAAATTAACAAAACTAATAAATTCCATAAACATTATTAAAAGAGAAATATAAGTCTCAGAATCTGGTCCAAAATTTCATTTTTAACTACTCTGCCTCAACGTCCGGTCGAACCGGTGCGTTTGCATTTCGTTGGGGCCCAGTGACCATTAAGGTCGTCGCCCAAAATATTATTAAAATCATTTATTATTTTGCAAAATTTTCGGCAGCATCTCCTCTGTTTTTGGTCAACCCAAAACTGGGAATGCGCCGTAAAACCTGCAAAATAACTCCAAAACTCCCATATATATAAATACCACAGAAAATTATGTTCCAAAATCCAAACCAGCATATTAAACTTAATATAATCCCAAAACAGCACCCATAGTTTCAACAGAACTCAAAGCCAATCTTTTAACCCAAGTCCCAAAACTAACAGAACCATTTACTTTTAAGCTAACAGAACAAAACTAAACAAAAACTAAAGAGCCAATATCCAAACCATCAGGATTAACTCCAAAGAACCAAAGAACCAAATCCAGAGTTCTTCCGAGAAGAAAACTCAAAGTAACCACAGAACCAAATACTAACAAAACAGCATCCATAATTTTCCGAAGAACCTCGGAATCAAAAAAAATGGCAACGTAATCGTTACGTTGTCAAAACCCCAAATTCCCGAGGAATTTGATTGGACCATTATCATCATAGACTAAAAGAGATTAATTGGGTCAGAGTGTACCAAAAATCGAAACCGAAAATGAAGCTCGGAACGGAAACGGGTCACAACGTCAGTACTGGAACCGACGGCAGTCACCGGGCAAACACCGGCGAGGCAGCAGGTCGCCGGGGGTCGGGCGGGTCTCGGGATTTCGCCGGGGAGCGACGGGTTCGGCGCCGGAGCCTGAGCCGATGGCGAGGGGTCGGGTCGGGGCGCTGGCTCGCGGGGAGGCCGTCGGTTGGCTCGACGGAAACTCGGTTTCGCCGGAAAAAGGAAATCTAGATTTTTAGGAAAAGAGTTTTTAGGAGAGTGGTGGAAGAATAGGATGGAGAGGGAGAAAATTTATAGGGGAAAAATTGGGGGTTATGGAAACCCTAAGGTCTCCATTGAAGGAGAAGAAATGATTCCTTCAATTCTCCTTTCGGAAAAGAACTGAAGAGGAAGGTGGATGGTTCATCCGTTCTAAATATGAAGGGTTTCAATCCCAAATACTAAAACAATCAAACCTACTCCTATATAACAACCAATACTTGTGGTGTAGTGGTGGTGCCTTAGGACTTGGTTGGGAAGGTTAAGGTTCAAACCTTAGGATTAACATCTATTATTTTTATTTTTATAAATTCCTATTTTACCCATAAACCAATAAAATCGATTTAAAGAAATGATTTTAATTTCTTAATTATTAGTAAAAATATATACATTCAAGTTAAAATAATTTCTTTTACAAAATGTAATATGTATATTTATATAAAAAAAATTATCTTTGCGTTACTTGAAAAGAAATATATATATATATATATATATATAAAAAATAACTGTCTAATTGAATATAAAAATTTGTTTAAAATATTTTGAGTACAAATTTGGGTTCAATATCTGGTTTGGTCTGGTTTTCAAACAAAAATCCATGTAATTATTTTGAAAAAGAATTTTACACTTAATGAAAATAGTACCAACATTTACTAATAATTCTCAATTAACTTCTAACATTATTTTTTTAGAAAAATTATATTTAGCATCTAAAAATTTTATAAAAAAACTGTAAACTAAATTTATGGGTTTCACAGACTCCGATGGGCAGGATACCATTATTTGTATCTAAGTGTATACCATTACTTAATACTATGTCCATTACCTTGTAATGAGTTCCTTCAGATGGAGAAGTGAACACATACTATGAACACATACTATGTAACTTTCTACAATTATCCCTAAGGAAGTTTGTACTGGTGATCCATAATTATACTCATCCGATATGAAGGAAAGCACTAAAGCCAACACGTAAGTATAATTACATCACCTACAAACCAGTAATGGAGACCATAGGATTTATACTAAATAAAAATCCTCTCCAACTTAGTTATTTAACAATGAGTGTTTTTCTACTAGTTGATATTATGTCCATGTTGTCCATTATTAATGTAGGCTTGGTTTTTTAAAAAAAACAACCACACAATAATAAACATGCATAATTAGAAAAAGCAAAATGACAAAAAATAAGAGAAAATATCCAACTATTATGGTCATCTTTGCTGCTCCGTCCTCAACTATCCGAATCCAAAATCTGGCGCTGCGCAGATCTACGTAGTTAAACCATGGTGATAAATTCGTTATAGGCACACAATTGTTTTCCAGAGTGGCTATTATTTACCCTAAAGTCACATGGATTTATTTTAACCGTGGCCTTAGCCATCATTCAGACACGCAAAAAATAATTTAACATGGCCAATTTGTGACTTTCAGCTACGCAGAATTTGTAGCACCATGGTTAAAAACGTTTTGCAGATACAAATATTTTTCCACGTGGCTATTAATCACCTTTTAGACACAGAAAATCAGTTAAACCATGGCAATAAATTCCTTATAGACACACAATTATTTTTTAGAGTGACAATAATATTTTGTATGTCTAAGAAATATTTTTGTAGCACAATTAAACCATGGCAATAAAATCAGTTAAACCATGGCAATAATATTTTGTAGCACAATTCAGATATTTCTTGCATTTTATAACCATCAATGCTTCATTTTGCCAGTTACCAAACACATATAATATCAATATAATCCAAAACATCACAAATATCAAAGGAATATAATACACACAATTTTATATTAATAAATACGGATTTTTACACCACAAACATCCGACCAAATATCCAAATAACCAAAATAAATATTTTTTTGTTTAATATCTTAAACATCTAAAACCTATATATACAAGTAAATTAAAATACATGACACATTGTCTAATTATATAACAAATTATCTGAACCCGAAGCACATCCGATCACAGTCCGGACTTCATTTTTCATGTGGTTCCTGAGAGAACAAGAACACAAATTACCAATTTATGTTAATGAGCTTGTTGACCAACAAGAAAATAAGAAAACATTGTCCTGGAGAAAACAATGAGAGTACTACTTGCTGTATGAACATTGTTATTTACTTGCATGTGTCCGAAACATCTCATCTTTCAATTAGGCAAAGGCAAAACATAGAAATAAGTACCATATAATATGTATATTCTGTTCTAGTGAAGAATATTTCCCCAATGTTCCATACAAGATATTTAACAAACATCAAACATGTGCTACAAATTAATTTAGTAAATCTTAAAGTGTCCCACCTGATGCCCTATATAATTTTTTTCCACTTATAAAGTTCTCTCTTTTAAAAGGGTAGCCTCAATCAGCTAGTCAGAGAACCCAAATTTGTAACCAACCAAGTAAGCAATTTTTTTCATATGACTAGAAGACCAAAAAAATCTGAATCTAAAAAAAAATTCATTAGAGTATATCCATAGTGCTTGCTCAAAATGTTGTAACATTATCTAAACCAAACCTGTGGAGACTTTTGAGCGGCTATTTTCAGATCCTCAACAGCTCCCTCCCAGTCTTCTACTAGCAACTTTGCTTCACCATATTGAGGCAAACAATAACAGGACAAATTAGCTTACGATAAGATGTTATGAAGCATCTTAGCTTATATATTGTACATCTAATCCAAGAAAATGAAGGGACATGGACCAAGAGAAAGATCAACATATTGAGGCAAACAATATACATTAAGCAGAAAGCAAATCATGTATCCAAAGTTCTCAGTCAAGTAATGAAGAGTTCAATTGACTACATTTATACCATCTTTCAAAAGAAAAACACAATTGACTATATATCTATATCTTGAGATATACAACATGAAATGATAAAACATGACAACTATTTGACAGGCACATCCCAAATTATACAAAGAACTTTCTAAAAACAAATTATACAAAGAACTTTCTAAAAACAAATTATACAAAGAACTTCTTAAAAATAAATTATACAAAGAACTTTTTATAAAGGCACTCACATGCTTTTTAAAAAGGCACCCACATATATATCCCATGATCTATGCATTTTACATCTTACAGGCAATAGTGCTATTAACAATGGGTAGTTATGGAACATACCTGGGATTTAGCATAAGACTATTGAATGATGCAGTAAGTTCATTACTCATAGTTAGTAATATTATGATATGAAATTTTTGCGGCAGGAAATTGTCTTTGCTAACTGAAATCGGTCACCATAATTAAAATCAGTGACTTCATTACTCTCTAATAGGAAATCAAAACAGATAAATATGAAAAAAATCAAAATATTAAGTCAAATTATTAAAATCAGTCACCATCCTAACATATTAGTCAAGTATCTGTATCAGTAGCAGTAGCTTAGTTGATTAATAGAACAATAGACGTAACTAATGGCCTCAAATGCATACAAACAAACAAAAATCATCCCAACATCTTTCCTACTCAAAATCCATACTTAGAAAATAACAGGACAAATAAGGAAGAAAGAAGAATAGAAGAAGAATTAGAAATGGTAAACTATTGGTATGTTTTCAATAAAAACCCTCAAAAAATGGTAATTTCCAACTTAGCCCATTTCAGTTAAATAAATAAATAAATAATCTAATTCCCGCTCAAGTCGGGAGGAAAAGAGCGCGAGTGCTTGTAACACCCAGTTTTCTAAATGAGAGTAATTTTGAAATTTTGTAATTTTAATCTTTTATTAATGATATTTAAATCATGATATGAATTTTTGGTGATTTTTGATTATTTTAAAAATTATTTAAAACCATGACTTGTGATTTACCAATTTAAAGACTAGTGATATGGCATTAGGATAATTATTTTTACTTTTGAGCATAGGGGTATTTTGGTCATTTTGAACTTTTGGGAATTATTTGGAATTATTATGAATTATTGAGATTTATTAGAATTTATATGATCTTTGGTATAATTTAATTAAGGGTTAATCTAGACTTGACTAGTGTTGACTTTGGAGCCTAACCTAGGAGCTAACCATAGTTGGTGACCCTAGTCTAACTCTAGTTAACCTACTATTAGTCATTAGAATTTAGTTTAAAGTATGGAGGATTAGTTGAGTGAAATTAGTCCATGACTAGTGGCTTAAGTCAATGACTTATGACTTACCAACTTAAAGACTAGTGATTAAGCCATAGGCCCATGAATTAAGCCCAAAACCAATTCTAACCCAACCATGGCAGCCACTATTAGGTTTTTCTTTGCTTATAAGTAATCTCTTAGAGTGTTATTGCCTCTTTTTAGGTTTGCCCTAATTTTGGAGGAAAGGTATTTTCCCCTATGCTCTAAAATCCTATTTAATTCATTTTAACTCCTTTTTAACCCTAGTCTTTTGCAATAGGATCTAATTTATGTTTGTTTACTAATTTTTGAGGATCACCTCAGTTTGTGTGCCATTTGGAGAATTGGAGTTGCCATTTGGAATCCCCTCTTTGAAGCTTTTATTGAGTTTTGATACTCAATAGTAAACTATCTAAACCCTTGTTTCTTCCTGTTTTTTTGCATATAAGGTTAGATTTAGGGGTTACCTAACTGTCCACGAGATTCTGGCACAATTTGTGTTCATTTCGTGTCCGTATCGGACAAGTATCGTATTGGTATTGTAGGTGTTTGTAGAAATGCCACATAGGAATTGATTTTCGTATTTTTGAAATATAATTGCATGGATTTGTAGATCTAGGTGAGTGTATTAATTTTTGTGAAGGTGGTAGGGTATTTCGTGTCCATTTGTGTCGAGTATTTTCACTTGGACACGCAGCACGAGCCCGTAGGCCGTGTCCTGCATCACGGGCCCTGTATCTCAGGATACAGGACACGTCGTGTCCTAAATTTTTGTGGGAAGCTTTGGGCAGTGTCTGCTACCATGCTCCCAAAATTTGGGAGCGTCTCGTGCACTACACGTGGAGAAATCACGGTTGCACTGGCCGTGCGCTGTCGCGCGTGGGCTGTTGTGCACGTGCACAGGCACGGCTGACACGCGTGTCGTGTCGTATCTGTGTGTCACGAGGACTCGTTTCAGGGTGTGTCAGTCCTAGACCTACCCTAGGTGCACCACTGGACACGAACACGAGTCGTGTCGTGTCGTGTGTCGCGTGTTGGATGCACGTGCACGCGTGTACGACGATTATTTGTGCACTGTCGGGTATTTTGTTCGTGTGTTATTTTGGACATGATTCCTATCCAATTCTTGGACACGAATGCACCCCCTAGTATCCTTACACGTGTGACTTTAAGTACCAACCCTTTATTTGTCATTTTGATGGAGTTTTGAATTCGAAAATTCGAATTCCCTATGGGACTGATACTCACTGATACTCTTTGACTGAATGTTCATTTCTGAAATTTATTTTCGTTTTTCCTGTTTTATTGATGATTAATTAAGTAAATTAGTTCACCCACATAATTGTTAACTAATGAATGATTGATAGGTCACTTTGTTTTGTACTAAGGCTAAGGAATCATCGATTTGGGTTGGGGGTTTCCTGTCAAGTTTCAGGAAAACTGAAACCTGGGTTTGATCTCCTATTTAACTGTCACACACAAATCAGCAATTACTCACACACATGAGTTTAATTCAACACTCACACACATTGCACACACACATATCACTGAATTCCAGGTTCACTCATACACACACAGTCACTCATTCACAAAATCCTGAAACCAATATCACTGTTTTCTCTCACACTCTCACACTCACACACACAAACATTCACTCACAACACATACACACACATTGTTCATTGATATGGTCACTCACATAAATCATACACACTATGGTACACTCACATGTCTTCCTCACATCACACAATCACTCATAGCTAGCACACACACACACAAAATGCCTAACACATACTTTGCCTATTGCACAATACCACACTTGACACTCTTTCACTCTCTTTCTATCTCACTATATATATATATAATGTATATATATGTAGTGTAGGTATATGCCTATATATGTATAGATGTAAATATGCATATTGATATGATATGGATAATGTATATAGTATTTGTATATATATATGTGTATAGGTATGTGTGTTGGTTTGTAGACTTGTATAGCCTTGGTTAGACCTAGTTAGACTAGCATAGGCTAATTTGACTAGTTTAGACTTGGTTAGCCCTAGTTGACCTAGTTTGACTTCTAGAGTTGACCAAGAGTTGACCTTGGTCTAGATTGACCTAGAATTGACTGATTAAGCCTAGGTTTGACCAACCTAGACTAGTTTAACCAAGTTTAACCTTGTTTGACCTAGTTTGACCTAATTAGACTAGAATTGACCTAGTTTGACTGTTAGGGTTGACTAGAGTTGACCAAAGGTTGACTTTAGCCTAGATTGACCCCAAACTTCATATAGATGCATTATAGCAGTCTATTTCCTTATTTTAGACATGTAGTGACTTGTACTGTTCTATAGGAGACAGACACCACTCCTCGAACAGTATATTCTCTTCGGATATTCAGGATACCAGGCGAGTCATTCTATGATCATTTCATATATTGTTTAGGATTATATTTCCCGCTTTAGATTATTCTACTTGATGTGACACGTTGGTAACACGAATTAATACTATATGGATCCCTTCATGAGATGTTATCCCTCTCGGGAGCATCGGATACTCTTGTCTCGTGTGTTTTACTTACATCATGTATCTCTTGCTTCTACTATCATGAATCTTCGCGAGTCAGCTAGTGACTCATGTACTCTCATGATCACCGAGCCTTCACGAATCAATTCATGAATCACCCTTTATGGGCAATGTAGTATAATCATGAATCTTAACGTAACTTGACTGGATCTTTGTGTATTGATTGGGGATGGGGGAGTATAAATGAACATGTGGATAATTTCAAGTAGTGTAATCATGAATCAATTTCGTAGTGTAATCATGAATCAGTCCCTAGTCATTCACATGTTTATCCTGTACTCTGAATCACTAGCACTGTCGCTCTTTTATATATCATATATATTTACTTATAGTCTCTCTTTTACATTATGCTATTCTTCAGTTTCATGTATCTTACTCTCTAGCATGATTATATTTCCTTTCCTGCTATGACTTGTTGAGATGTATTGTGCTCGCTCCTGTCCTGACTGGACCTGTTAAAATATTACAGAGGATGAGGACGAGGCGTGCTGTCCCACTTATTATGGGGATAACCTAGATGACAGTACAGACTTCCAGCAGCAGGATCCTTTAGCTGTGGACGACACTCCACTAGACTAGGATGTTTCCTTATATTTTCATTTTGGAGGACTGTATTATGATATTTGGGATTTTGTGGATTTGTTATATCTTTTAAACACTTAGACTTCTCTGATTTTATTCTGTGGATCTTCATTTCAGTATTATCTATCTTTCTATCTTTACTCTGCCTTAGATGTGATTGAGACTGTATATTGTTATGTCACCTCCATTCGGAGAGTATATACTGTTTAGGTACCTTTATACTGTTAGATATTTGACCTAGGACAGCGTTCTACCGTCGACACTGCGGCGTAGGCTGGACGTACCCACGTCTCGTGCCCTTACTCTAGGGTGCGGGTCGTGACAGTGCTAAAGCAAAAAAAGACGACAAGAACCTGAGAGAAAGTGTGGAACAATTAATCCTACAAACTTGCTATACCAGTTTCCTATTGAACAAAACACAAACCCCATAATCCAGTCCAGAGTTCTGTAAAAACTACTTTTTCCCTTGTACAACTTCCGAGCAACCAAACAGCCCCTCTAGTAGAGGATAACTCAAGAGTTTGAGGTGTAAAACTCAAGAGTGAATATATGTGGACACAGTAGAATAACAACATTTAAGGATTTTTACTAAATTTTTCATGTATAAATAGATTATATAATTTTGGTCATTAACAAACCAATGCTGGCTAATGACAAATTATGCTCATTTTCTTTTCCTTCAAAAATAATAAATAAGAGCAGCGAAGCACATTTGTGAATGAGACTAACTACAGTACCAATAGGCAAAATGATGCAACCATGGAACAATTTTGTGTTGTACCATGCCCATTATCATCATATAACATCAAGATAAACAAATGGAGACGTACAGGGAAAAAATTAAAACGCAAACTTTCGGGGTCAAGTCATCAAAAACGAATTACTGTACAATTCAAGGTTGTGCCTTACGAACACAGGATGGTATCCCCCATGATAGAGCATTGGTACAGAATGACTCGTGGCTGGTTATACTACTTCAGTGGCCTAGCCTGAGAACCCTCGCCCTGCACTCCAGCTTCCTTTGAAGTTCACTAGTCTATGGACATCAAATGTCCCCATCAATAAATTTAGAATTTTTTCTTGTAAATAAGTGTTAAGTACACTCTTGAAATATCTAAGAAATATGTATTTTTCAAATGATTATGTTAAGTTTGGGAAAAAATAAAGAAAAGTATATTTCTAAGTATCGAGATACTTAATATAACTAGTACAGTAAAAGGCCCAAGGCCTTAATATTCTCATGACTAGCCTTTCCAACAAACGATGATGATATGCAACAAAATTATTACCATTATCTCTCAGGATTTACTTTTACTATGCATGCAAGGTTGACCAGTGACGAATATAAGACAATATCAACCTAAGAGATCTTTCATAGATGTCCAATAACTGATATAAAAGATATGGAAATTTGAAGAATCAAGATTAAGGAAACCTGTTGGAACTCGAGAATTTAGAAAAACAAGTTGATAGTTCGTATTAATGTAACTGATTCTTGTATCAACCTTGATAAGTCCCTGTCTTCTTGTCAAGCTCATACTTGACATTACTTCCTTTAGTTATCTCCGCAGCCTGTATTAAGATGCCACCATTCATTAGACATGATTCTAAAGTACATCTACACATATTATACAAATTAGGTAATTAAAAATAATGGGCAGTCGTCCATCTAGATTATTTAACTCTCTTTTCGCCTGCATAAGGGAAACAAGGAAACCATAAATGTGCTTAATCCTTCTACTTCTTTTTGCACCATTTTACATATAGGCAATAAACTCTCTATTAAAGGACATGGAGATGTAGAAGTAAGAATTGAAACATTGAGAACAGAAGGTGCTCTAGATTCAGGTTCTTCTTTTTTAGGATTAAGATGACAAATTCACCATGCACCAAGAGCATATTATCATAACTAAACCACTGCATAATAGGTTGATTGCCAAGGATCATTCAAATAAAAAAGGGTACAAATTCAGAAATTTAGCATAACTTGGAAGAGCTGGCAGACCTGCTAGCCTCTGGTGTGCTTCGCGAGTTTCTTCACTAACTCTATATACAAGTTCTTCAAGTGCAATATGTTGAGTTGACCAAGAATGAGACAGACAAATAAGGTCAATATATATTTATTTATATGGTATATAAGTTTATGAGAGGAGCTACAAGTTATATCAAAAAAATAATAATCAGTAACACCATTTATTAATGGATACAATTGGAAGGAAAATTGCACAAGACAATACAAAAGAAAGCTTTCTACAACTTTAAGAATCTTATCATTAAAAAGCCCACAACTTGTGAACACTGCAAGTCCTCAAATGGAATATAATATAGTGTTCCCAATAATAATAAAAGACACAAGTGAGTGGTAGTCATATTAACTTTGTGCGTACCTCAATGACTTGAATAGCTTCAGCATTTGCAATTTGCATCAATCTCTTTGTCATCTTCCACATAAATCAACTATTGAAGCCAATTCAAAGCTTGACCAACAAAGCAATACTTACCAAGCACTATAATTTTCAAACAAATTGTAACTTCTTACGTGCAATGTTACATTAAGCGGCTTTCATTACACGCACTATTCATGGATGGTTACCAATTGATCATAATCATGCAACCACTTTGAATTCCTGATTAAGAGAGCACCCAATTAATAAATTAAGCGGACAATTAGTTCTCTAGTTAATCCTTTTATTAGAACACTGCCTTTACATGATAGAGATTAAGCATTCAACTTGTAAACCATGTGGACATATTTCAAAGACTAGTAAATGAGCAATCAGCTAGTATCTTAACCAATGACTGAATGGAACCAACATTCCAAACCAAAAATGACTTTCATATGTTTGTCAGATAACACAATCACTAATCTATCTCCATATCTAGTAGTTGGTGCTAAAAGCAATGTATATACATGGCCAGCTGACTCCACTAAAAAAAGAACTTACATCAAAAGTTGAGACACCAATGGTTTTGGTGAGTTGAGCTGACACCCAAAAGAGAAAACTTGTCATTGACCTGATCGATGCTAGCACCTAGAAATTATTTGATATCTCGTGTTGTAAAATAATAAGTTAACAAAATTTATCAACTTACCGTACACGAAATTGAACTGATTCCAAGCTTTGGCCATGTTGGGACACGTCATGATCTCACAGGATCACTATAAGGTGAAGCACGGCCAAACATTCTTTTCCTCACACAAACAACAAATATTAATAAGTCAATTAGTCTCAAATAAGGTCCTTTAACTTGTGAGATTTATATTATCTGAATCATACCAAATCCTCAGTGATTAGGTCAATTTTTCCAACAACTTTAGAAATGGCTCAAAGAAGGCTTTGCCTCGTCCAGACTACTGTTAATTAAATAGATGAAAATACTTTAATGATGATTCTTCAATAGAAAAACAAAAATGCTAATCATATTCAACATCTCACCTTCCATTTCCCAAAAATTGATATATTTGCTTCTGCAGTCTAAAAAGACTAACAGGAACACGGATACGGCATTGATTCAAACACGAAGTGACACAACGTTGGAGTCTCCATGCTTCCTAAATCGCAGGTCTATTGTATTATACATATAGCAACTTTGATTAAATAACAACAAGAAAAAACATGAAAGATTTCAAGAAAAAAATGTAAAAATAAATGACCTCCTCTTCCCTGTAAAAACATGAAAGATTTCTAGAAAAAAAAATGTAAAAATGTAAAAATAAATGATAACCTCTTCCTTGTATTTTCTCAAGAAAAACATGAAAGAATCCCCACAAAAATAGGGGAAAGCATGTGCCATTTTTGCAGAATTCAACAGGCCTAGGGTTTTTAGTAGCAACCAAAGTCAATCTCTTACTGCAACGACTATATATCAACTTCTAAATAAACTTCACAGCTAAAATAAAGAAACTATTCTCCAAAATAAGCAGAAATTTGGGGGAGAATTTTAGGGTATCGGAAGGAAATTAAATAAAGGGAGGTACCTTTTATTTTTATTTAAGGTGCATCCCACAAATGAATGTATGATACTCCCACTTTTGATGGTTTTCGTCCAAAACGAACGGTCAACGCCTTTGACCAATTTTTTTGGACGAAAATGCTCTCGTCTCCTTTTGTGTGTCCCCCTCTCCCGTCACACGTGGCTGCCCCCCCCCCCCCTCTCCGTCACCCCGTGGCTGCCCACCCCCCTCTCTATCACCTCGCAGGCGTGCCTCCGCTCCCCCGCCCACCCCCCCTCGGCCATCACCACCACCACTACCATCATCATCATCACCACCACCATCAACCCTCATCACCACCACTGACACCCTCCCCCCCCCCTCCCGCTCCGCCCTCTAGCTCACACCGCCGCCACCGCTGCTGCTGCTGCTGCGGCGGCAGCGGCGGCGGCGGTGGAGGTGGGGGGTAGGGGGCGGAGCGGGAGGGGGGGAGGAGGGGGGAGGTGGTGGTGATGAGGGTTGATGGTGGTGATGATGGTGGTGGTGGTGGTGATGGCCGGGGGAGGTGCGACGAGGTCGGGGAGGGTGAGTGCGGCGACGCCGTGGAGGGGGGCCGAGCACGGCGGGGGAGGACGGATAGTTGACGCGGGGAAGAGGACAACAGACGGGGGTATTTTTGTCCAAAAAATTGGTCAAAGGGGTTGACCGTTCGTTTTGGACTGAAATCGTCAAAAGTGGGGGGTGTCATACATTCATGTAAACTTGTGGGGTGCACCTTAAATAAACATAAAATAAGTGCGGTGGCACTCAAAATTTCTCAAAGAAATAAAGAGGGAGGAAAAAGCTGATCTTCTCAGCTTTAAAAATTTCGGAATGTTGTGAAACCCTTACTATTCACCATTATGTCATAAGTTACACATGACCCTTGGGATCATGTAACTCATGACCGTTGGGTTATGTAACTCTTGACCCTTGGGTTGCCCCTTATCCCTATATATATGGCCCTTGCCATATGATGAAATGATGAGAAGAAAAATACTATTCTACGATATCTAGCATCCCTTCAAACACGTTATCAGCACGATTGCTGAAGCAAGGAGAATCAACGTCCAGATCTCGACGTCATCCTTCCTTTTTCCCTAGTCGATCCGACCAGAGGCTGGTAACACTTCTTAAATTTTTTTTTTTTTTACAAATTAATTGTTTGAATGAAAATTAGCAATATATATATCTAACAATCTAAGAATGATATTCTTTATATTGCTTACGTTCAAAACAAATTTGTTTTCCTAAAGGAAATCAATTGTAACATTTAGAAATACACAAATTTCCTGGCTAAGATTATACAAGGATTAAGTGCACATATATTTGTTGTGAAAATAAACCTGACCTTGAAAATTGCTTGAGCCAATGGAAAGAATCACAATTGCAAGTTCAGTCTGCGATTTTATCTTCCTCAGTCAAACGAGAGATACGTACTAATGCAATTGGTCTCTCCTATTTTTAATGGAATGCTCATTACTTTTATAAACATCGATTTTTTTTTTGTTTCAAGGACTACAAACTGCCGCATCTAACTGAATGTATTGGTACATGCTGGTTTGACAAAATAAATTGTGCTTGATCTTAATTTGATCAAATTGCACCTTTTGCCAAAAAAATAAAATAATAATATACTTACTGTTATATTGACAGATTGCATATTAGCTTATGGACTGAACTGTTTTATTAAGCACCGTGGTATTTTTTATGAGCTCTGTAACATTTATGATTATGCATAAATATTTAATTTTAATTTATGCATGTTTTTCACATGATAGATAAAATGGCCAAAATAGCGAGTGTCGATTTTGAAGTACTAGATGCTGCTGAAAAAAAAAATTACTGTTTTATCTTTGTATAATCCATTGTAGTTACTTGGTTATACATTAAGTAAATTTGCTTCATTCTTAACTATTTTTTTGAATATTCACATTGGTTGATCATTGTCATATATATTACTCTTTGGACAATTGATCTTATATAATTGTCATCACTTAAGTAAATTATTGTTCAACTAATCTTGTTAGAATTGACACCGTAGCAATTTTCTTTTTCTATCAATTCTAGCTTCTTTTATTCAATATTTTAATTTAGGCTAAATCAAACAAATAATTAATTTAGTAAAAATTCCTTTAGTTTTTAAGTTCTAAATTTAAGATTTGTTTGGGAACAAGCCGAAAGGGCCCTTCTGTCAACAAGGCAAAATATCGTCTAAGCGACCGGTACTTAAGAGTTCCTAGTGAACCTCCGCTTGCTGGGATCCGGCCCCTACAGCTAACCCAACCTTATCAAAACTTGAAAAACTAAAAATTTAAAGGTTTATTACTAAAATTATTTTAATTATTAATTTTAGCTTAAAACCATCTTATTGAGTAAATATAATTTTTCAGACCTTAGAAATATGACTTCCAAGGAAGAGATTTTCTCTACAAAGCCTGCAAAATTCAATGGCACATATTTCAAGAGGTGGCAGAGCCAGATAAAATTTTGGCTTACCACCTTATAAATATGCATTTTTGCAAGCAACTTATTGACCTCTCTATATCGGCCCGTCGATCGATAATTTTTTTTCATTGATCTATAGATGAAGTGTGAATGCCTTGTGGACAGCGCCTCGACGAGCACAATCCTTCGAGAAAAAAGCTATTTTTATAGCTTATATGATTATGACGGTCCCGTTATTACGATATCAGGACTATCAAACATAATAGAAGGATCTGGTGAAGCAATTATATTGCTCCCAAATAAAACAAGACTAATAATAAAAGATGCACTATTCTCTCCTAAATCAAATAGGAACCTCATAAGTTTCAAGGACATTCGTTTAAACGGATATCACTTAGAAACAAATGAAATAAATGAGGCAGAATATCTGTATGTTACTCATCTAAAAGATGGTTCAAAAACTATCTTAGAACGATTCAAGGGACTCCCGTCGGGTCTTTATCATACTCATATTCAATCAACAGAAGCTAACAAGATTGTGCACCAGAAGTGTCATTCATTGCCAAAATTTAAACTTTGGAATAATAGACTGGGTCACCCAGGATCAGCTATGATGAAACGAATCATAAGCCAATCCTGGACACAACCTGCAGAACCTGAAGATTCTTCAGAAGTATGATTACTCGTGTCTACCTTGTTTTCAAGATAAAATTATAACGAGACCATCCCTTTTGAAAGTGGGACTAGAGTCTCCTAGCTTCTTAGAGAGAATTCATGGTGACATTTGCGGATCTATTCACCCCGCAAGTGGTCCATTTAGGTACTTTATGGTACTTATCGATGCATCTACTAAATGGTCTTATGTGTGCCTTTTGTCCACCCGCAACTTAGCTTTTTCTAAGCTATTGGCACAAATAATTAAGTTGTGGGCTTATTTCCCCGATAACCATATCAAAAAAATTAAGACTTGATAATGCGGGTGAATTTACTTCACAGGTCTTTCAAGACTATTGCCAAGCAACTGGCATCGAAGTTGAACATCCTGTAGCTCATGTTCACACCCAGAACGGCTAAGCAGAATCTCTTATTAAGAGATTACAATGGATTGCTCGTCCATTGTTGATGCAGTCACAGTTGACTGTGGAAGCTTGGGGTCATGCTATTTTGCATGCCGCATCACTTATTAGAATACGGCCTTCTGGAGGTCATATTCTATCTCCGATGCAGCTCGCTTATGGTTCACCTCCAAATATCTCTTATTTGAGAGTTTTTGGTTGTACTGTTTACGTCCCCTTTGCTCCCCCACAGAGGACCAAAATGGGTCCACAACGTCGATTAGGTATCTATGTTGGGTTTGACTCACCCTCTATAATTAGATACCTAGAACCCCTGACGGGTGACGTATTTAAGGCACGTCTTGATGACTGTGAGTTTGATGAAGGATTATTTCCTAAACTGGGTACACAGTCTAAGAAGCCAGAAGCTTCTAAGACAATTTCTTGGGACACAAAAACTTTGTCTCATTTTGATCCGCGTACAAGTCAATGTGAAGATGAGATCCTGAAGATATTACATCTTCAGAACACTGTACATCTACTTCCGGATACATTTACTGACAACCAGAAGATTGTCAGATCATACGTCCCTGCTGCCAACACGCCAGCTAGGATTGACATCCTCAAAGATGGATGCAATCCGCCGCCACCAGAAATGGCAATACCTCAATTAAAAAGAGGACGCCCACCAGGTTCGAGAGACAAAGTCCCTCGTAAAAGAAAAACCCCTAGAGAAATTAAGAAGATCCCAACACAAGATACTGAGCTTAGATCAGCTACCTCTCCCCTCCTAGTTTCCCCTGAAGAGGAACAAACAGGAGAAATATCATTAAATTATGTACGTACTGGAGAGGTACTAAACAGAAAAAGCACAGTCATCGACGACGATTTTTCGTTCAATTTTGCCGTTCACGTAACTGAAAATGACGATGACATCGATCCACGGTCTCTAGCGGAATATAAACACAGAGGCGATTGGCCAAAGTGGAACGAGGCAATAGGAGTAGAGCTGGACTCACTCTTGAAACGCGAAGTCTTTGGACCAGTAGTCCAAACACCTAAAGGTGTAGAACCTGTGGGATATAAATGGATCTTCACAAGAAAAAGAAATAAACACAACATAGTTGTGCGCTACAAAGCATGCCTTGTAGCACAAGGTTTCTCCCAGAAACCGGGAATAGATTATGAAGAAACATATTCTCCGATCATGGATGGGAATACCTTCAGATTCCTGATCGGCCTCTCTTCTCTAAAAAGCCTAGAAATGCAGCTCATGGGCGTTGTGACTGCATATCTTTATGGCAATATAGATAAAGATATCTATATGAAACTCCCTGAAGGATATAAAATTTCACCAGAGAAAACATATAGACCTCGGGACACCTATTCTGTAAGGTTACAAAGATCATTGTACGGTCTTAAACAATCAGGAAAAATGTGGTATAACAGACTAAGTGAGTTTTTTGCTACGCAAGGATTTACTAATGATAAAGTCTGCCCATGTATCTTTATAAAAAGATCGAAAACATGATTTGTTATAGTCGTCGTTTATGTCGACGATTTAAATCTCATTGGATCTCCTGCAGAGATCACTAAGATATCTGAAAGCCTTAAGACAACTTTTGAAATGAAAGACCTAGAGAAAACAAAGTATTGTCTTGGCTTACAGATCGAACACCTAAAGGGTGGTATCCTGTTACACCAATCTACATATACACGAAGATTACTTAAACAATTCCACATAGATAAATGCCATCCCCTTAGTACACCAATGGTCGTTCGATCATTGGACGTAAAGAAGGACACTTTCCGTCCACTAGAAGAGGGGAAGGAATTATTAGGTCATGAAGTACCTTACCTAAGTGCCATTGGGGCACTACTCTATATAGCTAACTGTACGCGTCCTGATATAGCATTTTCAGTTAACTTATTAGCCAGATACAGTACAACGCCCACAAAGTGCCACTGGAATGGAGTGAAGCATCTTCTGCGCTACCTCCAAGGGTCTATAGACCTAGGACTATATTATCCGAATAGTGGGTCTTCCACTTTACTTGGTTATTCAGATGCAGGTTATAGATCAGATCCCCACACAGAGAAATCACAAACTGGATTTGTGTTTACTTTCGGTGGTACGGCTATCTCCTGGAGGTCCGTCAAACAGACCAGTGTGGCTATCTCATCCAACCATTCTGAACTCCTGGCAATCCATGAAACAAGCAAGGAGTATATTTGGCTTCGCTCCGTCATTCAGCAAATTTTGGCATCTACTGGCCTGAAGACTGGTAAACTTGAGCCTACTACCCTTTTTGAAGATAATGCAGCATGCGTAGCTCAACTTCAGAAAGGATACATAAAGAGTGACAAGACGAAGCACATATCCCCCAAATTTTCTGGACGCACGACCTTCAAGAGAAAGAACAAGTCAAAATACAATAAATTCAATCTTGTAATAACTTAGCAGATTTGTTTACCAAAACACTGCCACGATATACTTTTGTAAAGCTTGTAAGAGGAATAGGGATGAGGCAACTAAAAGACCTGCAAGCCTGAAGCTTGTATAGATCAGGGGGAGTAAAACTATAGGATTGTACTCTTTTTTCTTAGGAATGATGGTTTTTTTCCATTGGGTTTTTCGCAGCCAAGGTTTTAATGAGGCAAACCAAGTTTACTCTGGATCTAGCAGTATCCACCCCATTAGCTTATTGAATCCTGAAGTATTTTATAAGTGGATCCAAGGAAATGGATGAATAAGGGGGAGTGTTGTGAAACCCTTACTATTCACCATTATGTCATGAGTTACACATGACCCTTGGGATCATGTAACTCATGACCCTTGGGTTATGTAACTCTTGACCCTTGGGTTGCCCCTTATCCCTATATATATGGCCCTTGCCATATGATAAAATGATGAGAAGAAAAATACTATTCTACGATATCTAGCATCCCTTCAAACACGGAAGAAAATTTTGTAGAAATTCTGCCGCTAACAAAAATTGGTGTTTTCTAATAGCAACAACGTTGTATGAACGTAACCGTCAACATAAATCCCTCCCCAAAAAATAACTTTCGAAAATTACTAAAATGGCAGGTGCATTATAGGGGAGAATTTTTTTGCACATGTATTACTTTACGGTTATAATCAAAACAAGCTAGGCAGGTATTTTATGTGAAAGAGCGTCTTGATAAGAAAATGTCTATTATTTTTATGACACCTCCCAAAAATTACAGAGATGCCTACGATGATGTCGACGAGGAATTCAGTACAGTAATTCTTCCTTAGAATGATAATATCTTGTCGACTGTAGATCCACTTGACTTAGATAAGGAATCCCAGGATGATTACTTTCGACCCGACTGTCGGGGTATATTTGTACGCAAAGCCAAATAACCCACTCTAGCTCTCTCAATTTAATGCTGCAACCAAGATAGAAGACACATCTTTATAGTTAAATTTTTATTATAATTTATGAATCATTATGAAAATTGTAGTTACTAATTTTACCATATACTATTTTGCATATCAAATCAAGCAACAACTGCCAATTAACAACTACTATGTTGCATCATCTTTTCATGTACTTGATGATATTATATCTTGAATTATTGGTTATGTTACAAGATGCCAACCCTTGCTCAATCTAATCATGACTCTGATGTGAGCCTTACATTTCATTTTTTTTTAAAAATTGTTTGTCGCAGTAGCTTTGAATATGCTTGATGATATATAATTGTGAATTGTAGTTTTTTGAGATTTGATCAATCTAATTGAGTCTGATGTGAGGCTTGCATGTCAATTTTTAAAACATTTCCTTATTACTAGCTTCACATATACTTTTGGTGATATAAAATCTTGAATTGAAGTTCTTCATTATTTTGTTACATCACTGGACAACTTTTGATCAATCTATGTTGTTTGATGTGCACGGCTTGCATGTCGATTTTGGAGATATTTCCTTTGATACCAACTTTGCATATGCTTGGAGATATTTCCTTTGGTACCGACTTTGCATATGCTTAAAGTATGCTAATCAACTCCGTGTGAGCTGCATGGCAGCAGGTTGTATGCTTGTGCAACCCCCTTACTGGTACTTAAGTTGTGACCCAGGTGGGACAACTTAAGGGTGTTACTATCAGCATAGTTGAAAGAGCTAATTGCAGAATACAACTTTTCCTGCTTTGGTGCAAGTAGCCAATGTCAAGGTTTCAATAAAAGTATCTTGTATGCAGGGAATGAAATCTGTGATATGTTTGTTACAGCAGGAGTTAGTTTTCTCCATTTTTGAATATGGTAACATGCTCTTGTTCTATTTTTGCCAATAGTTTGTTATTCCAATTTTGAACTTTATATTGACATGATTTGTTTATTGTATATGATAGGTTATATAAGAGAGACTACTTTTTGTTGGAGATTGTGGACTTGGGCACTTTTGATCAATGGTGATTGAAGATGACTCTAAGTATATTATGCTTATCGATCGTGAATGGAATGAAGGAATCAATATATTTTTATATAGGCCTAGGTAGAGTATATGACTATATGTTTTGTGGCACTTTAGTTGGTGATTTGGAATTCACATGATATGACATGAGTATGATTTCAATGAAAGTATTTATGACAATTGTTGTGTACACTATAAAGAGATTTTAAAATTTGGATGATTTGACACTATTGTTTTAGTGAAAGTTATTACTTTTTATTGTTGTGTATATTATTTGTTTTGTGACTCATCGGATCAAAGGTAAATTGGTAATATTTGAAGTCCAGGTTTATGGCAATATAAACAAATTCTCATTGTAATAATTTTCTATTGTTAGAAAATTTATTTTTTAAATATTTTTTTACCGATAGCAAAGTTATTTTTGCAACAGTTCCTTACAGTTAGCAAATTTATTTTTTACAACGTTTTTTACCGTTAACAAATTTATTTTTCCAACGGTGTTTACTATGAGAAAATTTATATTCCCAATGGTTTTTTATAGTTAGCAACATGAATTTTTCCAACGGTTTTCTACTGTGAACAACATGAATTTTTCCAACGATTTTTTACCGTTAGGAAAGTAAATTTACCAACGATTTTTTACCGTTAAGAAATTTTCCAATGCCATATTAACAACGATAAAAAACTATTAGGAAATAGCCGTTTTGGTGTCATGACTTGGGTAAGGAATCCCGGGATGATTACTTTCGGCCTGACTGTCGGGGTATATTTGTATGCAAAGCCAAATGACCCGCTCCACCTCTCTCAATTTGTTGCTATTGCCAAGGTGGAAGACAAAGTTTTATAGCTAAATTTCTATTGTAATTTGTGAATCATTATGAAAAATTGGCAACATATTGAGATGGTATTAAATTATTATAAGAGATTTATTTCCAGTTATGCATTAACAAACGAATGTACACTTTGTTATTTCCAAAATCTTAAAATGGAATATGATACACTTTGTTGCTAACAGGTTACATGCGTGAATGAGTTATAGTTGCCTTTGCATGTTGCTGAAATCATCACGACAACTATATTTTTGGGATGTTGCCAAATTTTAGTGGCATGTACTTATTTTTTTGTAGTCATATACTCACGTGGCCATATATCCCTCTATTGCCATGGTAAACAATTGTGTCTATTTCTAAATATCCTCATGTGGCTGTATACATTCGCTTTACGCTTCGTAGAATTAACGTGTCTAATGAACCCAAAACTTTGGACACGGTAAACAGATCTTCACGTGGCTATATAATGTTCCTTTAAATAAGGTAAGTCACGTAGCCATATATCAATTTGTTGCCATGGTAAACAATTGTGTCTATTTCTAAATATCCTTATGTGGCTGTATACATTCGCTTTCTGCTTCGGAGAATTGACGTGTCTAATGAACCCAAAACTTTGGACACGGTAAACAGATCTTCATGTGGCCATATAATGTTCCCTAAAATAAGGTAAGTCACGTGACCATATATCAATTTTTTGCCATGTTGAACACCTATGTCTATTTCTTAAAATTCCCATGTGGCTATATATATTCGCTTTCCGCCTCGGAGAATTCTCGTGTCTAATGAATATTATACTTTGGACACGGTAAATAGATCTTCATGTGGCCATTTCATGTGCCCTAAAATAAGATAACTCCCGTGGCTATATATCCATATTTTGTCATGTTAAACGCCTGTGTCTATTTCTTAATATCCCCACGTGGCTATATATATTCACTTTCTGCCTCGGAGAATTCACGTGTCTAATGAACATTACACTTTGGACACGGTACATAGATCTTCATGTGGCCATTTCATGTGCCCTAAAATAAGATAACTCTCGTGGCTATATATCCATCTTTTACCATATTGAACACCTGTGTCTATTTTTTAATATCCTCAAATGGTTATATATTCACTTTGTGTCTCGCTGAATCGATGTGTCTAATGAACCCTACACTTTGGACACGAAAAACAAACTTTTTGGTTATATAAATTATCTTTCTGCTTTGGTGAATTGATGTGTCTAATGAACCCTATACTTTGGACACGCAAAGCAATCTTAGTGGCTATATAAATTTGCTTTTTGCTATGGTGAATTGATGTGTCTAATGCCACCCTACACTTTAGACACATAAACAATTGCTTCATGTGGCCATATATTCGTCTGTCGCCACAGACATTCACCAACACAAAATAAAGCCACAGTTTAGACAAAAACCCATGACAAATTGGTGCCCTTTGGCTACATTGTTTGACCGTGGTTCATAATGGACATGAATGGATACGATAATTGAGTTAAAGCGTGGCTGAGTTGGTTATTGGTGGTTTATAATGGACATGGTTATTGAATTAAAACGTGGCTAAAACAACATTGTAATTTTATCTTTGGCCTGTAGCTACGTCAATAACCTCAACCTTGGCTAAGATGTCAAACCAAAACCGTGGCCTTTATGACCTTTTGTACTAGTAGATATAGAAAAAACTTTGCTTTATTGGTAATGGACATCATTTTCATGACTCGATTAGATCTTAATGTCGTACGGGCTTACAACTTGACTCAAAACGAATAATGATGAGATAGTCGTTCAATACATTACAACCAACATTTACAAAACACCTGAATGGTAGGGAGTGGTACCATCTTTTTTGGACTGATGTAGAGAGTCTTCAAAAGGATTCAACAAAAGCCTTCGGCACGCGGACGAAGCTTCAAAACACTTGCCTCGCTAGCTGGCGCCTTCCACTTGATTCGTAGCACTTATGGAAAGCGAGGATCAGTACGTTCACGTGTACTGGTGGGTGGCTAATTTAAATCCAAGCTTTCATTTGTTCAAGAACTTTTGTAAAACATGTTATATACTTGGTGATCTTTCTAACCATCCTGATGGATTGCATATGAACATCCAAAGAGGGAATCATATGGAAACTACAAACATTTTACAATTACCTATGGTAAACTAAACAAACCATATTCATCTCGTGTCACAAGGATCAGATAAAGCAGTGTAAGGGTGTCAAGGTCATTGGTAATGTCAAGCCATCTTGTACTATAGCTCGGTTATACGACGATCCTTTTGCGGCGGGTAGCGAGCCTTATTCGAAAGTTCCCGAATCACCCGTGCTAGTTCAGCTTGTACTGCTATTCTCGTTCCTCCTAGGCCAAATCGGTTCCTTGGCCTAGGCAACCGTTCGAGGAAACTACTCATTGTGTATAAGTTGTCCAATGACTATACTATTCTCTTTTGTTCTTTTGAAGTCAGCCAATTTTAAGGTACTTCGCCTTATCGTTGCAATACTTGTTAATCTATTCAATCTTTATTTTGTACAGATCTATAGTAAATATTGTATAAAAGCATGCATCAGTTTTATGTTATAATAGTTCTATAGCAAGTGCTCGTGAGAAATTGTGCCACAATTTATTGATTCAATACTATAAAGATAAACATATCTCCTTTGTGTTTATGATAGACTAAAAACCAGAAGGTCGAAGAAGGGTCTGCCACTCACCTTGGGTTGATTGAGGTGAGGGACCGGTTGGTTACGCTTAGATGGTTCTTACGCGATCACCTGAAATCCCATAAGCAACTGATCAGAACACTGCTCGATATGAAATGCGTAGTTCGAAGAACGCAAGCCAAAAAAACTATCGAAAATATTCACGAAAACGCATTAAAAAAACCAAAGCCAAGGAAGCAAGTTCGACATTAAAAATAGAACAATGAGAGGTCTCTCCCGGCACAACCGCATAGTCCATTATCGAGACGCAACTTGCTGAATATGGGACTTGATTCTGAAGAAACCATTCCATAACAAGAAAAGAATCTTAGTTCAATCTGTCCCATTCAATCGATTCAAATCAATCGGTGACCATATCGATAGCGACCATGTTCTTTTATCGCGTACCCGGTGGACAAGAAACGGGGCACGATATAGGAACGAGGCTCTAAACCATAACCAACTAAGAAAAATTTTCGTCCTCGAAACTTAACAAGAGAACCTACCGCTAGAAAAATAGGGAAGAAAACCTTTCCTTTCTTAGTTCTATGTCCTCTAGAACGTATAGCCGACCCTTTGCCACTAAAACTCTGGCCTCGTCTTTCGCAAAGTCGTTCGCCTTACCTGTCGAAATGAGCTCTCACATCTTCTTCAGGTATGGATCGTCCTTTTGAGCAGACTTGATCTTTTCTAACAAGCATGATTCTAGCTGTAACGGTACCATTTTAGCTCCCACGAATCGAACCCGGAGTTCAATGCCCATTTCCTCTAAGTCCTGTAGTAGACTATCATTGATGGATAGCGATGCTATGTATTTTCTGCTCAATGCATCAGCCACCACATTTTCTTTCCAAGCGTGTAGTCAATTATTATGTCATAGTCTTTGATTAGATCTAGCCAGCACCTCTATCGCAAGTTCACCTCCTTTTGGGTAAAGTGATACTTGCGACTCTTGTGATCCGTGTAAATATTATATGCCACACCATAAAGATAGTGATGCCATAATTTTAACGCGAATACAATTGCTGCCAATTCTAAGTCATAGGTAGGGTAGTTCTTATCGTACGGCTTCAGCTGTTGGAAAGCAAAAGATATTACCTTATTCCATTGCATGAGCACACACCCCAAGACCTAGCCGAAAGTATCATTGATGATCTAAAATCCCTCAGTCCCTTCTGGAAGTGCGAGTATCGGGGCTGAAACGAGCCGATTTTTAATTCCTGGAAGGAACCTTCACAGTCGTTTGACCATTCAAACATGACTCCTTTCTGAGTGAGGTGATTCAAAGGTGATGCGATCTTCACGAAGGTTTCACGAAGCGTCTGCAGTATCCCGCCAAGCTGAGAAAACTTTGAATCTTACAGACTGACGTAGGCTATTTCTAATCAACAACAACTTCAACTTTCTTCAGTTCAACTGATATGAATCCGACGGAGATGATGTGCCTAAGAAATGATACACTGCTTAGACAACATTAACATTTACTCTGCTTCGTAAACAACTGGTTATCACGAAGGCTCTGAAGCACGGTCCGCAGATGCTGTGCGTATTGCACTATGTCCATCGAGTAGATGAGAATATTGTCTATGAAGACTACTATAATTTATCGAGGAACGGGCAAAACATCTGATTCATAAGATCCATGAAGGCGGCAAGGTCATTCGTTAGGCTAAATGGCATCACGAAGAACTCGTAATGGACGTTGTTTACCATGACAAAAGTTATACGAACTTTTTGTATTCAAACGTATAAAAAGTATAAAAAAGACTCCTAAATAGGAGGTTAAGTGCAGAATTTTCTAGGAAAGTGTGACGGTAGAGATCGAGCACTACAGCGGCTCCTTCACTCCATCGACGATCTAATGACGGCTAGAACTTGCTCTGACTTTCTGATTCTCGATAGTGGTACTTGGGGTTGCTAATCAGGAAGATGCTGACCTTTTTAATGAAGGAAAACTTCTTCTATTTATAGGTCAGCATATACGCGATATGCATAAGATTTTTTGGGCGCACAGGAGTGTTGCGCGTGGAGATATGATAGAATCTGTTGTAACTGCACGGTGAGGGCTACTGCTGAGCAGAAACGTGATGGACGTTGAGATTCTCTTCTATCAAGATATTGGGTGGTATCAACATAACCGGATAAATGACACATGGCATGTGCTTATTGTTCAATAATCTTGATCGGATGAAGCCGAGTAGGTTTGTCCCTATCTTAGGGGAGCAGTTTAAACAATTCGATTGGATATTACTCTTGTTAACAGAACCATACTCCATTCTTATCTTAAGAGCGACGATTTAAACAAATCGATTGCATATTGCTCCTATCAACAAAACAAAACTCTGTTCTTATCTTAGGAGCGATGGTTTAAACAAACAGATTGGATATTACTTCCATCAACAGAACCAAACTTCGTTCTTATCTTGGGAGCGGCAGTTTAAACAAACCGATTAGATCATATCTGGAAAGATATAGATGCCAAACTGGCTATGTGGAATAATGCCACCTCATAGAACTGTACGTCTATACGAGATACACTTCTGGTGAGGTTTCGATGTCACTGTGCTTTCAGGCGACGAAGAGACTACTATTTCGAAGGCAACGGAGTCACTGCACTTTTGGATGACAAGAAGACTGTGTTCCAAAGGCAATGGAGTCACTACGCTTTTGGGCGATAAGAAGACTGTGTTTCAAAGGCAACGAAGTTACTGTACTTTTGGGCGATGTGGAAACTGTATTTCGAAGGCAACGGAGTTACTAAACTTTTGGAAGACGAGAAGACTTTGTTAAGGCAATGAAGTTACTACGCTTTTGGGCGACAACGAGACTGTGCTAAGGCAACGAAGTCACTACTCTTTTTGGCGACGAGGAGACTGTGCTGAGGCAACAAAGTTATTGTGCTTTAGGGCGACGAGAAGACTGTGCTGAAGCAACAAAGTTACTATGCTTTAGGGCGACGAGTTGACTGTGCTGAGACAATGAAGTCATTGTGCTTTAGGGCGACGAGTTGACCGTGCTAAGGCAACGAAGTAACTGCGTGCTCTTGTCAAGCTTTGAGGGGTCAAATGAAGGAGCCATTGAATGGGAGGTACTTCTGGGCAGCTACGAGAGCTACGCTTTTATGAAGCGTTGAAGTTGCTGACGGAGCCATTGAAGGGGCTGCGCTTCTTGGTAGCTATGAGAGCTGCACTTTTATGAAGCGTCGAAGTTGCTGACGTAGTTGTTGAAGGCGCTGCAGTTCTGGGCACTTATGAGAGCTGCTCTTTTATGAAGCGTCGAAGTTTGCTGACGGAGCCACTTGAAGGGGTTGTGCTTCTGGGCAGCTATGAGACGTGCACTTTTACAAAGCGTTAAAGTTTGCTGACGGTGCCATTTGAAGGGGCTGCGCTTTTGGACAGATATGAGAGGTGCACTATTACGAAGTATCAAAGTTTGTTGACGGAGCCATTTGAAGGGGCTATGGTTCTGGGCAGCTATGAGAGCTGTGCTATTACGAAGCATCTAAGTCGCTGTGCTTCTAAGGAAATAACTGTCTTTGAGCAGCTGAGTCAACACCCATTTAATTGTTGCCTCTTTGGGGGGCTCGTGAAGCGGTGACTAAAAAGCTTAGTCAAATGAATCTATTAAATGATATGAGTCTATAAAATAAGCAAAATATAACATGGTACGGAATATAAAGCACGAGAGGATAATAAAGAAATATCACAAGCAAATACCTGTATCATGCATCACAATCCTCTGCCATCCTACTCTACTAACTCCACGCAGTCGCTAAACCTGAAGAGATCATCAGGTCCTCAGAGGACTAGCAAGATACATAAAATATGCCTATCTAACAGTTTAATCATGTAATAATATAACCAAGATATAAACAGGAAGTAGACAGGAAACTGACATGTGGCTACTGACAGGTAGCTATGAACACAGATACGGGATCAAGTATGCATAAATAAACTGCCGGAAGATTAATGGAATACCAACCCTCACCCCGAATGTGGACTCGCAGGTCAGTTTCAATACAAGTCACCCTCGCCCCGTATGTGGACTCGTAGGTGCAAAGGACAACCCTCGCCCCGTGTGTGGACTCGCAGGTTGTGGGAAAGACAAAGGAATAGCAGTTCACTCACACATACTTGCAGACACGACTCAGTCAAGATACAGGTGAAGGTACGGTACAACTCAGTTATGACACAGGTAAGGACAACTCTAGCATGATCCATGACGTAAATAAGCTTGGTATAACTACACTATCAAGTCATGAAATATTGATATACAAGCAAGACAATAAACTGGTAAACACGATTTCATATAAATCTATAACAACTAAGGTAACTAAAGATAACATACTACAACAGGTGTACTATAAGCATGAAAATAAACTGTAGAAGGAGGCAAGGTATACTTGCCTGGTGGTTGCACGCAGATCCAACAAATATATAGTCGACTGGTAAGCCATACAGTTCAAGTCATCACAACTATCTCCGAAAGCTACAACAAACATTACCAACATTGTCAGAATAGTCAAATTAGCTAGGATTGCCTGTCCTTAAGTCCAATTCTGGACACAGGGGCAAAACGGTAATTTTGGGACAAAACGGTGTCCGTCGTTGGACCCGCTTTGCACCAAAAAGCGTACCAGAGTCAATGGTCTCTAAAGTAGTCAAACTACATGTCTACGGATTTGTTTTAATAATACGAACCCAAAGGTATGTCCAATTGTGAATTCTGGTGGGACGTGCACAAAATCGCCTGTTGAATCGGATCGTGGGGCCAGCGAAACGGTGATCCAATCAACTGTCTCAGAATCGGACCAAACTTGGCATACAGGACCAGAAAGACAATACGGTCCTATTGGCGCAAGTTTCTTCTCGATCTGACGAGGGTGCATGAAGTAATTGGGAAATTTGTACAAAGGCCGATACGGTAAATTTCGACGGATATACATCAAATTCGTTGCGCACACGCGACCAATTTGAATTTTGCCAAATCCCACACGTCCACGAAGCTGATACGCACCTTTCGATGCTTTCGGTTCGTGACCACGTTGCCCGGATTGGCGGGATGCACGTCGTATCGAGGGAATTTTTAGTTTTCGAAACATGTTTTTCATGATTTTCAATCTAATTTCTACTACTGTCTAAACCACAATAAATAAAACTATTAATGAGGTTTCCATTCCCTATGTGTTGTCTTCAAGTGTGTCTAATTAGATTTTTGAAAACCTTAATAGGTAGTTCGAAAACTGGCTTCCAATATGGATGATTGGACTGTTTTTCTGTTTCGAATCCGAACAGTTTTTCAGAATTTTCCCATCGATTTCCTGAGAAATCTAGTCCAGTATTTTGGAATCTAAAAGAAGGGACATGTAGATGGTCATATAGGCTACGTGCTGGGTTTTATAGATCGTAAAACGATAAACTAGGAAAAAAGAAAAACAGGAAAGAACACTGTCACCTGCGCGTGTTGCTGCCGTTGCTATCCGTGTGCTCAGTCGGCCTTCCTTGGCATGGCTATTACACTAGTCAAGGTACGCCACTGCACTAGACGTGCCATGATTCCTAGTCGTCTGGTACCTCAAAACTCAACCATGGCTAAAGTCATCTACCGTAATAATTAACTAAATAATTATTTATAAAATTCTAAAATCACTATTTAAATCAAATAAATAATAAAAAAAATATTTTGAAAATTTTTCAGGGAAGGGAAGCTACAAATCTACCCACCTTAAAATTAATTTCGTCTTCGAAATTCCAATTCATGACTATTCCTTAAAATTCAAAGTCCTTAATCTCCTCAAATTTAATTTCTCCAAAATATTTTATAACCTTCTTTAGCCGTTTTATAACTCCGAATAATTGAGGACTTCTACCCACCTTTGGTCACACTACTCCCCAAAACTCGGTCATTAAAATCTTATAATCTTTATCTAGTTGCTAACAATTCTACGGCAGATATCTAGGGCATAAGGCTCTATAATCCTCATATCTATCAAACAACCAAAATTCAAAATCAAGCAATATTATACTTTAACTTAAGAATTTCTGATGAATTCTAGACAGCACGATCATTCATCACCCCGAAATAGGAAGCGACGAGAATCAATGGTACGGAAAGCAAGGAAGTATAATCGAGAGCAAATATAGAGTTTTCAAGGACGTAAAGAATTTTTAGGAAAATTTTCAAGGCAGTGTGGATTGTGATTTCTAAGGTTTAGTCAGATGCGCAGGCTCGTACCAGTACAGTTATATAACCGGTACGATATGCTCCGACCTGCATGGGCCACCATAAAAACTTGTCACGACTCGTACCCGCTTTTCGGACGCGAGTTCGTGAGCAAGCCAGCTACGTATCGAGCGGACTCCAGCCCGACTCGAGTACGTATAAGCTGTCAAGGTCATGGTTTCATGTCTAATCTAAACTATATCTCAATCCACAAGAATAATGTAAAACAAGAATGAACAAGTATGGGTCATGGTCTACAGTCCATTAGCATATTGTCCGATTAGACTCCAAGAATGATATGAGTCTATAAAATAAGCAAAATATAACATGGTACGGAATATAAAGCACGAGAGGATAATAAAGAAATATCACAAGCAAATACCTGTATCATGCATCGCAATCCTCTGCCATCCTGCTCTACTAACTAACTCTACGCAGTCGCTAAACCTGAAGAGAACATCAGGTTCTCAGAGGACTAGAAAGATACATAAAACATGCCTATCTAAAAGTTTAATCATTCAATAATATAACCAAGGTATAAACAGGAAACTGACATGTGGCTACTGACAGGTAGCTATGAACACGGATACGGGATCAAGTATGCATAAATGAACTGTCGAAAGATTAATAGAATACCAACCCTCGCCCCGAATGTGGACTCGCAGGTCAGTTTCAATATAAGTCACCCTCGCCCCGTATGTGGACTCGCAGGTGCAAAGGACAACCCTCGCTCTGTGTGTGGACTCGCAGGTTGTGAGAAAGAAAAAGGAATAGCAGTTCACTCACACATACTTACAGACACGACTCAGTCAAGATACAGGTGAAGACACGGTACAACTCAGTCATGACACATGTAAGGACAACTCTAGCATGATCCATGACATAAATAAGCCTGGTATAACTACACTATCAAGTCATGAAATACTGATATACAAGCAAGACAATAAACTGGTAAATGCGGTATCATATAAATCTATAACAACTAAGGTAACTAAAGATAACATACTACAACAGGTGTACTATAAGCATGAAAATAAACTGTAGAAGGAGGCAAGGTATACTTGCATGGTGGTTGCACGCAGATCCAACAAATATATAGTCGACTGGTAAGACATACAGTCCAAGTCATCACAGCTGTCTCCGAAAGCTGCAACAAACATTACCAACATTCTCAGAATAGTCAAATTAGCTAGGATTGCCTATCCTTAAGTCCAATTCTGGACACAGGGGCAAAATGGTAATTTTAAGCCAAAACGGTGTTAGTCGTTAGACCCGTTTTGCACCGAAAAGCGTGCCAGAGTCAATGGTCTCTAAAGTAGTCAAACTGCATGTCTATGGATTTGTTTTGATAATACGAACCCAACGGTATATCCAATTGTGGATTCCGGTAGGCTGTGTACAAAATCGCCCGTTGAATCGGATCGTGGGGCCCGCGAAACGGCGATCCAGTCAACTGTCTCATAATCGGACCAAACTTAGCATAAAGGACCAGAAAGGCGATACGGTCCTATTGGTGCAAGTTTCGTCTCGATCTGACGAGCGTGAACGAAATAATTAGAAAATTTGTATGGAGGCCGATACGGTGAATTTCGACGGATACGCATCAAATTTGTCGCGCACACACGACCAATTTGAATTCCGCCAAAGCCTACACGTCCATGAAGCCGATACACACCTTTCGATTCTTTCGGTTCGTGACCACGTTGCTCCGATTGGCGGGACGCACGTCGTATCGAGGGAATTTCTAGTTTTTGAAACATATCTTTCATGATTTTCAATCTGATTTCTACTACTGTCTAAACCACAATAAATAAAACTATTAATGAGGTTTCCATGCCCTATATGTTGTCTTCAAGTGTGTCTAATTAGATTTTTGAAAACCTTAATAGGTAGTTCGAAAACTGGCTTCCAATATGGATGATTGGACTGTTTTTCTTTTTCGAATCCGAATAGTTTTTTGGGATTTTCCCATCAATTTCCTGAGAAATCTAGTCCAGTATTTTGGAATCTAAAAGAAGGGACATGTAGATGGTCATATAGGCTACGTGCTGGGTTTTGTAGATCGTAAAACGATAAACTATAAAGAGAGAAAAACAGGAAAGAACACTGTCACCTGCGCGGGTTGCTGCCGTTGCTATCCGCGCGCTCAGTCGGCCTTCCTTGGCATGGCTAATACACTAGTCAAGGCACGCCACTGCACTAGACGTGCCATGATTCCTAGTCGTCTGGTACCTCAAAACTCAACCATGGTTAAAGTCATCTACCGTAATAATTAACTAAATAATCATTTATAAAATTCTAAAATCACTATTTAAATCAAATAAATAATAAAAAAAATATTTTGAAAATTTCTTCGGGAAGGGAAGCTTCATCCCATTACTCCGGAGTCCTTTGACCGACTGCCACGTGTCATGTGGGTTAGACCACACAGCCTATATAAAAAGGAGTTTTTCTTGCTCATAGTTTCCATTCATTCCCCTGTCATGCTCGACCCCAACTTAGCTTGGGATGATCATAGGCCTTGTGTAAGTCGACTGTTGGTTGTAGATAGCTTCGTTCAAAGAAGTTGTGGCTTTGCAGAAGAACAACTACGGAGTTTTAAGATGTACTTGAGCGTTTGGCATAAGGGGTTCAACAATGAACAACATCTTGAAGGTTTTCGAGGTCCAAGCTACTAGGTCTTTGCTTTAGTCTTTTGTCTTTATATGTAACTATGAAGAGTCTGTAATAGATCTTTTTATAAACACGATTTAATAAAGAAGTTTCCTTTATGTACTATTTTTTATAGCACGAGTTTTGAAGTGCACATAAATTTATGTCTCCTGCGCGTTTGACGGCTTCTGCACTTCTGTCACTGTTGTGTTATTTTTATGTTTCTACAAGACCCCCTTCAAAGTTTTCAAACTTGAACAAGTTTGGAACACCCTTTGAACAGAAGCATGAAATGATACATGTCATCGAGAATGCATAGCGGGTCGTTGACAGGCTGGCGTCAAGCTTAGTCGTCAGCATTAAATACTTTCGAGCCGTCGTTTCAAGAAAGGTAATAATAACTCCTCGTTTTTAGGACTTTAAAAGCCATCATGATCTCCCACGACATTCGAAGAATTTCTTCGAATACGAAGAGTTTCTTCGAATACGAAAAGTTTTGTCTTCATCTGTTGACATGGCTTTGCTCTATAAATAGAGTTTTGCTCGGAGAGAGAGAACCTTTCTGTCGTCTGTGTTCTCTTTTCGAAGAAGCTTTTCTTTCCAGTCTTCTTCTTCCTTAAAACCCTAGTATTCCCGCAATCGAGAACTCCGAAAGCTTCCGTAGGAGTTGTAACGAACATGAGAAAGCCTAGAGGGGCCGTGGTGAGCTCGAGAGAGGCCAGCGGGGATGCGGCGAGCACGAGACAGACTAGAGAGTCCGCGACGAGCATGAGCCAGGCTAGAGGGAAGCAGCCAGCCTCGAAAGTCGTCGATGTCGATAATGCTCCGGTCGTGGGCGCCGAAGTTCACAGAGACGTACGGACACCAGTTGCGAGTAGGTGTCCGATTAACATAGACACCCTGGTTTGCTGATGCACATGAGCATTCATTCTTCTGAGTGGCGTCTCGAAGATGTGCTAAGGCTCTTCCGTTGATGCGCATGGACACTATTCCTAGGATTGGTGTCCCGAAGATGTGCTAAAGCTCTATCAACCGATGTGCATAGTCGTTACTTTTACGAAGAAATGACTGTAAGATGTGCTAAGGTTCCTGCTAATGCGCAGAGTCACTAGCAGTGTATGTACACAGTGCAATTTACGAATTTCCTGCACGAATGCTCGTAGTGTAATTTTTGTAGTAACTGTGCGGATGCTTGTGCAGTAACTATGCAGATGCTTTCTCACTGAGGTGCAGTGCCACTAGGTAGTGCCTACATATTTTTTTGTAGAAAATACTTGCATTTTCCTGACATATTTTGTTTATGTGTAGTTTCCATATCCACGCCTCTTTTTGGGGATATCTTTTTTGATTCAGGGGTCTACACCCTAGGTATAAATGTCGATGAGGCACTCGTTAATTCTGCCAAGAAATTGATCGCCCAAGGTCAATCGAAAGAGCGACTGGCTATGATATGGGATCAATAGCCTCTATACTTCCATCGTATGATTGATCGAGGTAAGTTGTCTCTCCCTTTTGATTCCGTCGAGATGCTAAAATCTCGGTTCCTTTTTGGTGGTCAGCTGATTGTGCAAGAGACCGATCTCTTTGAGATAAACGAGAATTGGTACTTCAAAAATAACAGTCTCTCTTTGTATGTTTCGTCAATCAACCGGTACCTCCCGCTCTTGGTTTTCTACGGCTTTGTCGAGACACGTTATATGAAGTGGGAACTAACCCCGGAGCAAGGGGTTTAATGACAGGCCATTTCAAAGTAGATAGGCATTCTAAGAAAAGGAATATTTTTAAGTGTGTGCGCGATGGTCTGTCGTACACTTTGCGTGTGTTGCTCTATGTTCATCTGCTCAGTGATTTTACCACGGATGTACATCCGTTTTAGGCTTTTTTTGCCAATCGGCTTCTGGCGACGGGATGCAAATATTCGCAAAGAGCCTTTCGGGTCGAAGGCTGGATCCATCCTAGGACTGAATGGCACGAACTAACCTAGTGGGTATTAGCTAGGTTGATTCAAGAAAGATCTACAAGGTACGTGCTTGCGTCGTGCCATCAGGGCTACTGAACATGGTATAGATATCAATCAATCCTGTTTACGACTTTGCGGGAGATATATAATCATCATACCGGAACCTTCTATACTCTACACGGAGAGATGGACTGGCCCTTCATTAGATGCATGCCACCTCGAAGCTGCCGTGGACGAAGAACCGTACGAGGAATATACTCCTAACAAAGAGGAGTTTTTGGTATTGGAGAACAAATATCCTAAAATGATGGCAGTGTATAAAGAACTACTTTGACATCATCAAGTGTGCATATGCCAAGACTCATCGAAGACTTATCCCCACATTAAAGCTTGGCAGGACTATATCTTCGAAAACACCCGTCGGAGCTGGGGACAGTCCATTTTACCATGCGCAGGGCATATACTACGGACGAGGTAGAAGCTCTGATGGACAAAGCGGGGGTGTCCGCTCCCTCAGTAGATGCAGAGAGAAACCTACCTCTACTGTTCACAACTACTTTTGTCAGAACTAACTACTCTGAGCCCAAAAGTCATTGGCTGCTTTTCTGATGATAGACTACGAAAAGTCATAATTCCTGAAGGCTCTGGATCCATGGGCAGATCAATCAGGAACTCATTCTGCCAGCTGTGAAATTGGCCTTTAAACATTTGCTCGCTTTGCTCCCATCTATGGTATGTAATACCCTGTGAGGCCGGCGAGAACTCTCGAGGAAGATATAGAGTATTGCGGAGGAGACGTTGAATTCCCCTCGGGTTAAGCTTCCTTATCATTATTTGATGGCCTAGTTGGCAATACACCGCCTCGGTTGATAGTCCCCAATACCTTGATTAGGGTGAGTATTCGGGTTATTCGGTTCGATTGTTTATTCGGTTCCATCCGAACCGAATAACGAAAACCGAATTGGACCAAAACAGAACCGAATTGGTCAATAATCAAACTGAACCGAACCGAATTAATTTGGTTCGGTTTTCGGTTATTCAATTTTTGGGTTGATTTG
>JANAVB010005800.1:421471-616471 GCA_029216955.1 Iris pallida
GGAGGCTGCAGTACCAGTCATACGCCACCCCTTTCAGGGCCCCAACAAAGATGCTGTGAGGAGCGCGTCCTCCTTCGGAAGATGCCCTGTCTGCGACTGGAAGTACGTCAAGTACCGTCGTGGAGAGTCCTTCCCGTCATACGGCGTGAGTGTCTGTGGTTTATACTTTGGGGGATAAACCACCTTGTTCCACTCAAGTGGATAAGGCTGGGGAATGCCCATCTTCTGGCGTTCCTCCTGCCTGTTCCTGGACTCGAAGCGCTCCCGCAGATCTTTGATCATTTCGACCACGTCCTCCGTGGAGCTAGGAGCCGGGGAAGGAGGTACCACCTGGAGTGGAGCGTTTGAGGGCTCCGATGTCCGGGGTGCTTCTGTGTCTGAGGTGTCCGCTGGAGGGGCACACTCGACTCTCCATTAGCTCCTGGGTCGGGACCATTTGAAGGTGTCCTGATCAAGGCCGACCGCATCTCAAACACTGCTTGAGTCAGTGCTTGCATTGAGGCAGAGAGAGTTTTGAGTCCTCCCTCTAACGAGTCTATGCGCTGGACAATGTCCTGTGGCGGCGCATCAGGCTCAAGATCACCCCCGGTCATGTATACTGTCATGACACGGCCGAAAGTGGATGGATTAGTTGAGGCTTCGCTCTCAGCCTCACTTTCATGTGGGGGAGTTACTTCTCCTGGTGTTTGGCCACCCCCAGCCACATTCTGGAGTTCGTCTTCGATAGGCGCATCTGTAAGGGCCTGACTGCCCTCAGCTCTGTCTTGAAGGGCCTCTTCGTTTTCAGCACTACCCCCGGCGGTGTCCTGGAGGACATCGTCATTTTGAAGGGCTTCAGGGAGGCCATCTTCGCCTTGATGAAGATCCACCGCAGCTGTGCTTTGGACATCTTCATCCTCGGAAGGAGGCTGAACAAGGGTCTGGCTACCCCCAGCTTCCTCCAAGGACTTCTTCCTTGACCGAGTGCCTTCGAACACCCCAGAGGTTGTGACAGCTGCCTTGGTTTTCCTCGACTGGCTTTTAGATGAAGACGAGGCAGTCGTCTTCCGGACAGATGAGGAATTGGAGATCACGTTGCATGACGCAATCTTTAGTTCCTCTTCTGCTGACACCTTTGTCCCAAGGCGATGTCGGAGGGGTGTCGATGATTGTAGCCGTTGGAAGACCGACTGCTTTGGCGGTTCTGCCGTCTTGCAACAGCAGTTGATGGTGACCACTGCACAAGTGTGCCCCGTGAGAGGCACATCGTGCTTGTTGGTCAGCTCTCCTGACCGGTGCTTGTGAGTGATCACGTTGCGCAAGTCGTTGGAGGAGAGTGCTACCCTCACACCCCTCTCAGGTGCAAGGCAGGGCCAAGCGCCGGGGTGGTCGGGTGAGTGTTGCGCCCCCTGATCTAATACCAAGCAGGCATCACGATCAGTAGTAGGGGAACCACAGCATTTGAAGTGACTTGAACGGACCTCAAACGCACAACCAGAGGAGGCGCGGGAGTTCAAGACCACTGAGTTTGCCTCTCTCGGCTTGGTTGTGCACGCAGTGAATGCGCCCAAGTGAGATGAGGACTTTGAAGGTCGACTCGTTGTCGGTGCAGGAGCACTTGAGTCAACCTTGTACAGCTTGCCATCGGCAGCGCGTGTGATTGTAAGCGCGTGCCTCTGGCCGGCTGCTGGCATAGCACGTTTGTGGCGCATGGCCCGTGCCGCCTTGGATTTCTTCGTACCAGCCCGCTGGGGCGCATAGTACTCAGCATCCAAATTCTCCTCGCCGTTACAGCGAGTGAGTCTGTCAAAGACAGAGGCTCTTTGTGGCGCATCAGAAGTAATGTGCGGGGCATTGGCTGCGCCCCTGCTCCGTCGACGTATCTTCCTCGCCTGAGAGGAAGATGGCTGGGGAACGTGGTCAGCCGCACGCTTCCCCGAGAGATGCGCTGCATCAGCGGGCGCACCTTGACTGCTGAGGACGTCAACAGGAAGGGAAGGCTGGACGGGCGCATCCCCTTCAACGGTGGTGCCCGAGGCGTCGACTTTGCGCACCCAGACTGCGCGGGTCTTCTTCGGCTTCGACAGCCGCTTCGAAGGACTCGCACTTCCTTCAGAAATGAACTCCTCGTACGCCTGTTGATTGAGGCGCACTACCAGCGTCTTGTGGGAGGAGCCCACCTTCACGTCGTCGGCCTGTGACACGACTTTCTCGGTAGAGGAGAAAGAGGTCCCCAGCAGAGTCGCCAGCTTGTTTGCCATTAAAATTATTTTGATTGAAATCTTAATACAAACAGAACAGTGATACAATATAGGACTTAGATGTAGTCCTAGGAGTACACTTTTGTTTAAGCTGGGTCCTTAGTGCCAATGGAGCGAGTGGTAATGCGTTGACTCCGTTGACCGGCTGACGACGGTTATCGGTTCTCTGAAGGTGTGGATTGCTCTTGGTGCTGGAGCTTGCTGAGAGGAGGAAGACATTGAGTGTCTAGAACTGCCTCCCGGTGATTCTCTCTGTATTGTGAGTCTTCTGTTCTGAGTCTCTGTGTGTGTGTGTGTGAAGGAGATGACCCTTCTATTTATAGTTTTGCAGGCTGGTTGCTCATGCGCGCATGTAGGATGCGCCGGTGTGGGAACGCCACGTGGAGGTTGCTGATGGAGGCGCATGGATGCTGCGCCCTGATCGAGGGGGAGAACTCTTCATACTGCTGTTGTGAGCCGGCACGTAGCAGAGAGAAGATCTTTCCGTTGCTGAAATCTTGGACGAATTGAGTCAAAAGACACGTGTCGTCGACTCATGGTTCGAAGATCTCGGATTTGGTGGAGAGGAGTGATCTGGTGGGCTGCGCCTTGGATTGGGCGCAGGAGGAGGCTGCGGCTCATAACCTTTAGGAGTTACAAACCATTTGGGGTGCATGGCTTTTGAGGCGCATGCAGGCGACTTTCCTTCTGTCTTTCGGGATCAGAGAGCAGTCTGAGGCGCATGGCTTTTGAGGCGCATGCTGATTTGGATGCATGGCCGTAGAGGCACATGCTGATGGTGGAGTGGCCACGTGGCAGTATCCGTCGGAACAAGGTCATGATGATGCTGACATTGCCGACGCTTCGTTTTCTGAAAAGCTGTCAACTGTTCAGACTTTGGGAGGCGTGCTGCCAACTCTGTCAGTTCAGTATTTAATGTTGGTGATGTTCGATGGACAGCTGAGTGGGCGCGTCGGTTGGCGTTCCACTCGGTATGGAGATGTGTGAGGGCGCACCCTCTGTAATGTGCCGAGTACTGTAGGGCGCGTCTGTGTGATGTGCCTGACGCCGAAGGGCGCGTCCGTGTGATGCGCTGTCTGGCTGGCGCATCGGACATGTCTTTTAATGATGCGGCTGTCTCGTTCTTCGAGTGCTATAAATAGCCGTTTGGCTGAATTCGAGGCGTCCGGTTCATCCATTTAATGTAAATTCATTGCACGAAATTCGGAGGGCCATCCACTTGGCGCGTGGGTTTGATCTGCCCGGCCTATAAATAGTGGCATGGAGAGAAGATTTGCTTCTCATTCCCTCACGTACTTCCAATATGAATTTGAACATACGGGTGCATTCTGCTGACGAAGTTCTCCCGAGGGTGAAGATGAGACGCTGTGTTATCTTTGATGCACTTGAAGGTGACTGTTACATCCAAAAGACGGAGTCGAGGGCTTCTGAGGCAGGCGGAAGGTGCCTGTTGCATCCAAAGATAAGGATGCTCGAGCCTCGTCTCCGTTATTCCGGAAGAGCCATAGATCGGAATGGCGGTGCAAGGCTCTCTCTTCCTGCAAAGTGGGGTTTCCCCACTTTGATCGTGTCGAAAGCTGCTCCTTTAGCCATGGTTTCGATCACGGTCTTCCTTCGGCTTTGGAGGATCTTTCGAAGCCTCCCCTGGCCACAGCATTTGCGGTGCTCTTCTCTTCCTTGGTTCCAGCCAGAGGGTTAAATGCTTTGTGTCGAAGCATTTATCGGGCGAGCCTGGTTGGAAGAGCGGCACATAACTGGGCTCTGCTCGGCCAGGTGAGCCTGGCTGGAAGAATTTGGCTGAAGGGATGCACATAACTGAGGTGCTGAAGAGATGATGGGATGCACCTGGATGGAGGCGCATGATATCTGCTGCGCCTTATTGGTGGCGCATAGTGATGCTGCGCCTATCTGGTGGTGCATGGTGGTTGCTGCGCTTATCTGAAGGCGCATGCTGTAGACTTAGGCTCTTTCCTTTGTAGGAATTCTCCTTTGTACAGCCTTTTCTAGACATGTAATAAACTTTTATATATAAATAAAAAGTCCTTCTTCAAATGTCTATAGTTATTGACTTTGCTGTGAAGTTCTTCATCTGAGTTCTGGCGCATGTAGTGTCTAGCGCATGGGCTTTCTGGTTGTGAAATTCCATGCTTCTACAGCCGTAACAGCGTTCTACCGCCGACTCTGCGACGTAGGCTGGCTTGGACACGTTTCGTATCCAAAAAAGCGGGTGCAGGTCGTGACACAGTAGGTGGCCGAATGGTCGTACGGTAAGCCCATAAACACTCGTCAAGCTTCTTCTTCCAGTCGCACTTATTGGAAGATATTACTTTCTTGAGCAACTTAATAATTTTCGTGTTGAATGCTTCGGCTAGTCCATTCATTGTAGTATTGTAAGCTGTTGATGCTACATTCTGTATCCATTTTTTTATCACAGAACCAGTGGAATGCATGGCTCACGAACTGAGGGCCATTGTCGTGAATAATCCTTCGAGGAACTCCAAAACGATAGATGATGTGATGCTTAACAAAGCTGATCATGTTTGAGGTTTTTACCTCAGCTAGTGGTACTGCTTCCGCCCACTTAGAAAAGTAGTTGGTGATGGCGAGGATGAACCGATGTCCTTTGGAGGACGGAGGGCTGATCGGCCCGATGATATCTATTCCCCATGCTTCGAATGTCCAAGAGGCCACAGTGGGGTATAGAAACTTAGAAGGTTGATGGATAAAGTCAGCATGCAACTGACATACCGGCACTTCTTAGCATATTCTACGGCATCTGTCATTATGGTGGTCCAATAATAGCCCATACGACGTAGTCGATCCTGTAACTTAGGACTAGGCTGGTGAGCTCCGTAGGTGCCATTGTATGCCTCTCGGAGTGCTTCTTGTTCTTCTGTCTTGGATATATACCGCAAGAGAAGTCTATCGTATGAACGATGGTACAACATTTTAGTAGCTATTTCATAAAAGAATCGGAACGAGCGCCTCTTGATAAAAGTGGCTTCCTTCAGGTCTTCGGGTAGGATTTCGTAGACAACGTAGTCTATGAACGAGAATCGCCAGTCCCAAACATCAACGTTAGTGTCTACCTGTACAGAGTAGCTCAGACATGTATATAGATTGTTCTTTGGGCAGACTAGCTTCCGACCTATCTTTGTGACGGAGTACTGGGTTCCGACAGGAGTTGCCAGAGAAGCAGCGAGACCGGCGAGGGCGTTGACCTCCAAGTTTTGTAATCGAGGTACATATTCTATAAAGAACCCTGTGAAGGTGGAAATGATATCGATTGCCGCCTGATGGTAAGGGATCAGATCTTCATGCCAGACCTCATATTGTCTTCGAACCTGGTTGATAATCAGTTTCGAGTTGCCGTAGGCCTCGAGGTGGTCGACCCCAAACTGTTTAGCAAGCTGGAGCCCGATAATGAAAGCATTGTACTCAGCAACATTATTGGTGCACGACTCCATGAGAGAATAAGCATGGTGGATGACCAGACCGTTAGGAGTGATGAGGACCACTCCGACCGCTGCGATGATTTTGCCCTTGGGTCCTGTTGTTGAAGCACCATTAAAGAAAATCCGCCTGACGGGATTGTCTGATACCGCATTTGACTCTAAGACCTCGTCAGGAATGCCGTCGTAGAGCTTTGATATTTTTGGTACAGGATGTGCCACCTGGAAATCGACCAATGCTTGTTCTTTAATTGCCTTTTGTGGGATGAACACCATGTCATAAGAAGTCAAAAGGATTACCCATGTGGCTAATCACGAGTTTAGCACCCCTGGTTTAGTCATGAGAACTCTGAGGGGATTGACTCAGGAGATGACGTAAATTACTTATCTCGCCACGTAATGGTGCATCTTTTGAATGGCGAAGACAAGCACGAGACACTCCTTCTCTACAATATTATACAGATGCTTAGCACCAATCATAGTCCTGCTAAGATAGTAGATTGCCTGCTCATGGCCTTCGTTACTTCTCTGGGCTAGCAAAGCACCGAGAGAATAGTACATGGCTCAGACGTATAACAAAAAGTGTCTTCCCACGACTGGCGCTACCAGGACTGGTGGATTGGTGAGGTATTTCTTGGTGTCGTCGAAAGTGTGTTGTCACTCTTCGGTCCAGGCATAAGAAACCACTTTCTTCATCAGTTTTGTGAAGGATTGGCATCGTCCAGAGAGATTTGCTATGAATCATCTGATGTATGCTAATCGTCCCTGTAGACCTCAAAGCTCACGAATATTCTTCGGGGGAGCCATGTCCAGGATGGCTTTGGTCTTTTCGAGTTCAATATGAATACCCTTAGCTGCGACGATGAAGCCCAACAACTTGCCGCTGGAAACCCCAGTAAACACTTGGTTGGATTCATCTTAAGGTGATGTGTCCGCATCAAATCAAACACCATCCTTAAGTTGTCTAAATGGCTAGATTTCTTCTGGCTCATAGTGGCAATGTCATCAACATAATATTCCACCATTTTTTGTAGGTGTTTGCAGAATATGGTGCTCATAGCCTGCTGGTATGTTGCTCCCGCATTCTTCAAACCAAAAAGCATCACTTTATAATAGTAGATTCCCTTTAGAGTCTGGAATAAAGTGTGCTTCTCGTCCTCTGGAAATATTTCGATGTGGTTGTAGCCTAGAACCTATCCATGAAGGACATACGCTCGAAACCACAAGTATTATCGATCATCACATCAGTGATCGGAAGGGGAAACTCATCTTTAGGACAGGCTGAGTTGAGATCCCTAAAGTCTATGCAGACTCGAATCTTCCCATTCTTTTTAGTGACTGGGACGACGTTGGCCACCCAATCTGGATGTTGCTTCTCTCGAATAAAGCCACTTTCTATGAGTTTGTCGTCTTCTTTCTCGATAGCATCCATGATGTTGGAATAAAAGTGACGATGTTGTTGTTTGACAGGTTTAGCGTTGGGCAGGATGTTGAGTCGTTGCATCGCGACTTACAAGTCTAGCCCCAGCATGTCTTCATAGCTCTAAGCAAAGACATCGATGTACTCTCGGATAAGCTGTAACAGAGATTCTATGTCTTCTCCAGTCAAGATTTTGCTAATAATGATGGATTTAGGAGAAGCCTCATCCCCTAGTTCGACTTGGACTACTTCGTCTTCGGAAGGAGGTTATCGCTTTTCGAAATGCCACTCCCATTGGGATCCTAGGCATTGAGCCCAGGGTTGATCCTCGAAGAATTCGAAGATCTGGTCTTCATCCTCGACTAGAGGATCTGTAGAGACCATGTTAACTGATAGTATCTTTTTGAAGGCCTGGCCGATACTGGTATCAGAGTCCCAGGTTAAGAAATCGGAACAATGAGAGTGTATCATAACTTTCGGCTCTGAACTCTCTAAAGTTGTTGTGGGTGTAACATAACCCAACCCCCAACGAGTACGCTTGTAGTAATTTTAGGACTTTCCCTTTGGAACACGAAGTCATAAGGGAATGCATCGACCTTTACCATAGTTCAGTCCTATGTCGATGTTCAAGTCATAACACATATTCTGGACAAGGTGTTTGGCTCGAGCAGTGTAACAGTAGAGTTGCATCTTGCCATTGTCGGGCTCCGGTTCTATGGGAGTAAGTCTCTGAGGATGTTCTACTCGGCTGAATAGGATGGGTTTCTCATCTTTCTTCCTGGCTAGAACCAGAAAGCAAGCATCTCGGGAAGAGACAACTCGGCTTTCCAGATTAGCAGTTGTCACATGGGTTTGCAACATATACAGAGCATTGTCTAAAAAATACATGGTGTTCCAATGGGCACAAGGGTAATTCAAAGACAACTTTCTATTAATAAAATATGAAAAAATTTCCCGAGGGATTACATCATCTAGAGAATACGCCTCAGCTTTGGCGCACATGTAGTCCCCTAACTTCTTATCAGTGAGAACCGCGCGAGGCTGTCATGGGAGAAGGTGGAAGTGGTCTCCGCTTCAGCTTAATTACCAATGGTGTTGGAGCCGGGGATTCCTGAAACTTCGAGGCTACCTTCGGGCCTCTTCGGGGGAGCTTTATTCGAATGGGCTCCTGGATGGCAGTTGATGTCATTAGGGAAGAGTAAGCAGGTGCTTTTCCTTGAAGTTTGATGACAATAGGTGCTGATGTCTAGGGAGGTTTCCCTTTTAATCGAACCTTCAAAGGTTCGATAGCAAGAGTTGCGCATTTTGATGCCGTTTCTGCCTCATCGTCGTCATCATTAGCGTCATTATCCCAAGGGACTGACTTGTACAGATCATCATCAGTACAGTATGCTTCGAGACCTCAAAATGGGTCCATGTCAACGAACTCAATTTGATAGTCCCGTCGTTGGCCAAATGCTTCATGCATAGATGAGGGTGGAGGGTGCGATCATGTATTCATGAATCCATGGTCATTCCAACAGCATGTTGTAGTTTATGTCTGCATTAATGACATAACAAGTCACATCTGTTTGGAGATCGTCTATCTAGTAGTTCAGGCGGATCTTGTCCAAGGGCTCACTCTTTCCAACATTGAAACTACTGATTGTAGTATTTGACGTGGTCAGCCGATGCATCCAAATCTCCAAAGTTTAGAGTAAACACCTAGGGATTATGCTGAGAGAAGAGCCATGGTCAATGTGGATGCGATCGACCTTAATGGCACCAATATACGTCGTATAGTATAAGGGCCTATTGTGCCGGTTGTTCTTCAATAACATGTCCTGCTGAGTGAAAGTGATGTTAGGAATTGTCACGCCCTAGAACCAAAATACTAGCAAGTAGGGACGAACCAGGCCAGATACGTATTCCAAAGTACTCTAGTACTCCGAAATAACATATAAACTGTATAGACATGGGGGTTACTACTACAATCCAACAGTCAATCATAGGTATCTCAGTCACAGGCAAATATGCAAGGTACAAGAAGTATGATCATCAGACATAAAATAGTAAAGCGACCCAAACTATATATACATGGATGATCATGAAGCTTGTAATACAAAGTGAAGAACTAGCAAGAGTAATAGTCATACATGATAAGCTCTAGCTATATTCTAGAATATGCATATCATGTTTAGGCCCGTAGGCTAAATGTCAAGATCTAAAACATGAGCTAAACACGTGCTCGAAGGCTAAACGCCACAAAAGAATATTGTACATAACTAGTGGGAGGATGATATAGGAAAATCTACTAAGGTACTCTAGTGCTCCAGGTAGTCATCGTCGAGTAGATGGTACGAAAGATCCTCCGGACTCCTCTATCAGATCTGGCCAAACAAAACTAGTAGGGTCAGACCCCCAATAGTAAGTACCACAAAGAAAGCCAAACTATGAACTAAAACCAGCAAATAACTAACATAGCAATGGATAGAGACAGAATAAGTAAATATGGATCGAGACTCGTGTACTACCAATGTACTTATCCCGAGAATAGAAAAGACAATAAGCAAACAACATGGAGCATAAGGTAAATAATATGTGACATAAAGTAAACTGTGGACATGTAAATTAAACTGAACAATGTAAGAGAAATGGTACATGTGAGCATGTAAGATAAATATAACATGTGAGCATGTTAGATAACTGGGACATGTGAGCATGTTAGATAAATAGAACATGTGAGTATGTAAGATAACTGAAACATGTGAGCATGTTAAATAACTAGGACATATGAGTATGTAAGAACTATATAGAACGATAAATGATAAGATAACTTAGGAACTATTCCGGAACCTAAGTTACAACCCATAAACCAAATAAGTACTGGGTTGTAACCCTTCTCCTGAACAGAACTTAGTCTCTAATCATTTATCAGCAAAAGTAAAGCATAAACAATGATGTACTAAAATAAACAAATTCGGACACTGCCTAGACAAAACTGGACTCCATACAACAATCACGACCAGGCAATGTGTACGGCTTTATACATTAGCTTACCAGGGTTATTACAATCCTAATTACTAACATATGCACTTTTGAGAAATCCAATCCAGTTATCTGTCCTGCAGACTACCCGACTCATTCTGGCCAAAAGAAAATAAGTATAGCAGATACATTAAAGTAAGATACGTGTGTCCTAAAGAGGTGCCCCACTCGACGGTGTGTTGGAAGAGTGCTCATCATGACAGATAGATCCAAATATATATATATATATATATATATATATATATATATATATATATATATATATATATATATATATATACTAGAACACGAAGGGCTGTAGGTAACTGGAAAATTCTTTCCTCCTAATGATCTAGATAATCAAGCTAGTTGTTTAGTCCTTAATATTTTCTTGTTGGATTCTGGGTGTGGCATTCCACAGAATCCTTCCTAGACATGATATGCAAGACTGGACAATACAAGAAGGTGCACTATAACAAGCCACAAACAAGAAAATATAATAAGCTGGAAGCTAGGAGTGCGCTACGATGAGCCACTATTGAGAAAATAGGGGGTACACCATGACAGACCACTATCATGTAAGCAAGGAAAGACATGTAAAAGAGTGCACTACGACGGATCACTATCTAGTAAGCAAGGAAGACATGTAACTTGAGTGCGCCACCAGTACCGGTAGCACCTCCAGCACCAGCAGCACCGAGACCGGGGACCGCCAGGGACTACCAGAACCTCTGTCCGATAGATTTTTGGGGCCACGAGGGGATCGTATATGCGGATGAGTGGCTAGAAAATGCAGAGCGGACGCTGAAGATGGCGAGGATTCCTAATGACTTGAAGGTGGAAGTTGCGAGCATACGACTTTTTAACCTTGCCAGATCCTGGTATCGGGAGGAGCCTAGTTAGCTGCACCCCAGGTTCTTTGGATAGATTTCAAAACTCTGTTCAAGGAGAAGTTCTTCCCCGATATTAAGCGAGACGAGCTTCGGATGCAGTTTGAGGCCTTGCAGCAGGAGACCATGACGGTGGCAGAATATACGTCAGAGTTCACTCGACTCAGCAAGTTCGCAGCGAACCTAGTCAACACGCCAGAGGAGAGGGCTTGGAGGTTCAAGAAGGGCCTCACCAGAGAGTTGCGGCATGCGGTAGCGATCAGCCAGGCGACTACTTACTCGAGCATCTTTAAGATTTCTCAGGCTGTGGAGAAGGAGATGGATCCGAGGCCCAAGAGGGATAGGGACATCGGCAGTAGCAGCTACAAGGCACCGGCGAAGAGGACTCAGATTCAGACTCAGAAGAGGCCACCACAGCCTGTAACAGTTCAGCATTGTCCTGCTAGAGTTCCAGCAATTCAGTATCAGAGACAGCAGGGGGTCACTTGTACATACTGTCATCGACCAGGACACCACGTGGAGGTCTGTCGCAAGAGGCTCGGACTTTGTCTATTCTGCGGGTCAGATGCACATCAGATGAGAGACTGCCAGCAGGCCACAGCTAGACAAGCAGGAGGACCCCGAGGAGGTGGAGGACCACCACCTGCACCACCCAGTGCACTGACTGCTGTACCCCAGAGAGGAGGACCAGCTCTACCACCTCAGCAGCAGAGATTTGCACAGCACCAGCAACAGCAGAGGAGAGGACCACAGCGGGGACGTGCTTACGTCATGGCTGCAGTTGAGGAGGAGGAGACATCTCCTGATGTTATCACAGGTTATATTATTATCTATTTATTTTCTGCCATTGCATTATTTGATTCTGGAACCACACATAGCTTTGTATCATATGAGTTTCTGCATAGACACGGCTTCACACCTAGGGGTAGTGCTAGTTAGTGAGATGGTAGATTACCCTATCACTATAGCTAGGAGGGAGCTTAGGGCTCGACATCTAGTGATGCCATTGCCCAAATTTGATGTAGTCCTCGACATCGACTACATGAGTGAGCAGTTTGCTGTAATAGACTGCCATGAAGGGAAGGTTATTTTTACCCCGCCTGGATTTCTGCCGTTTGAGGTCAGAAGACGGATCACAGAGAGGCCAGAAGGAGTCTACTTTGGAGTAGTTGTAGAAGACCAAGAGTTGTCGTATCCGCTGATTGCAGAGTTTCTCGATGTCTTCCCCGAGGAGTTGCCAGAATTGCCACCATATCGAGATATGGAGTTCAGCATCGTCTTAGTGCCCAGATCAGCACCGAAGTTCCAGCGTTGCTACAAGATCAACCCGAAGGAAGCTGCAGAGTTGAAGGCCTAGATTGATGAGTTGGAATGCAAGGGTTTTATTCGGTCCAGTGCTTCACCTTGGGAAGCACCGGTACTCTTCCTGTCGAAGAAGGATGGGACTGTTAGGATGTGTATCGATTATCATGCACTCAATGACATCACCATTAAGAATATATACCCGTTGTCGCAGATAGATAAGCTGTTTGATCAGCTGAGTGGGGCGAAGGTCTTTTCCAAGATTGACCTTCGATCGGAATATCATCAGATGAAGGTTCAGGAGCAGAATATTCCGAAGATAGCTTTTAATACTCGCTACGGTTAGTATAAATTCTTGGTGATGTCGTTCAAACTCACTAATGCCCTAGCAATGTTTATGAACTTGATGAATAAAGTTTTTTATAAGTATCTGGACAAGTTTGTCGTAGTTTTTATTGACGACATCTTGATATATTCGAAGACCGAGGAGGAGCATGTGGAGTACCTACGGATTGTGTTAGAGATTCTGCAGAAGGAGAAGCTGTACGAGAAGCTCTCGAAGTACGAGTTCTTCTTGGACAGGGTGGAGTTCTTAGGGCATGTGGTGACTAGAGAGGGAATTTCTGTAGATCCCAAGAAGATTGAAGCTGTGGAAGCATGGGCACCTCCCAAGTTAGTAGCAGAGATTCATAGTTTCCTGGGGCTAACAGGATACTACCGAAAGTTCGTGAAAGATTTTGCCAAGATAGCAGAGCCAATGACGAAGCTTATACGGAAGGACGAGGAGTTTATCTGGAGCGACGCCTGCCAGTCAGCATTTAAAGAATTGTAAGAAGACTCACCACAGCACCAGTTTTAGCTTTGCCATCCGGATCTGGAGGATTCGTTATCTGCAGCGATGCATCAGAGAAAGGCTTGGGATGTGTGCTTGAACAAAACAAAAGGGTCATTGCTTATGCTTCTAGACAGTTGAGGCCTCATGAGAAGAATTATCCCACACATGACTTGGAGCTTACAGCAGTCATATTTGCCTTGAAACTATGGAAGCACTATTTGTATGGAGAGAGAGTGGACATCTTTACGGACCATAAAAGCCTGAAGTATGTTTTCACTCAGAAGGAACTAAATATGAGGCAGCGAAGGTGGCTGGAACTCATGAAAGATTTTGACATCAATCTGCAATACCACCCTAGAAAGGCGAATGTGGTAGCATATGCTCTCAGTCGATATCCGGTTGCTATATATGTTTCTTACTATGGAATGATACCTTCTAGAGGATCTTGAGAGTCTGGAGATCGAAATTGTTCTTCCGGGAGTTGGAGGGCGGCTGATGAACATGCAGATACAGTCGGGATTGTTAGAGAAGATCAAGGGGGCCCAGTTTCTAGATGAGGGACTCCGATGTCTCAGAGGCCAGGCAGAGGCAGGATTGCTCGACAATTTTACTATTGCAGATGATGGATCACTGAGGCACAGAAACCAGTTGTGTGTGCCCAAAGATTTGTGGGAGGAGGTTATACAGGAGGCCCACCAGTCACAGTATTCTATTCATCCTGGATCTACCAAGATGTATAAGGATCTGCGAGAGTATGTTTGGTGGTATGGGATGAAATGAGAGGTTGCCAGATTCGTTTCCAGATGCCTTGTGTGCTAGCAAGTCAAGACAGAGCGCTAGAGACCAGCAGGATTACTCCAGCCTTTACCTATTCCGGTGTGGAAGTGGGAACACATCACCATAGACTTTATCTCTGGTTTACCGTATATGCCCCGTGGCAAGGATGCTATTTGGGTTATCGTGGACAGATTGACGAAATCTGCTCACTTCATTCCGTTCAAGGTAGGGCTATCGATCGAGAAGCTTACAGACCTCTACATGCGATAGATTGTGCGAATTCATGGAGTGCCAATGAGTATCATCGCAGACAGGGACAGCCGCTTCACATCACACTTCTGGAGGAGTTTACAGCTAAGCTTGGGTTCACAGTTGAAGTTCAGCACCGCCTATCATCCACAGATGGACGGACAGTTCGAGAGGACCATTCAGACACTGGAGGACATGCTACGAGTTTGCGCACTCGACTTCGATGGTTCGTGGGAGGATTACTTGCATCTTGTGGAGTTTGTCTATAACAATAGTTATTAGGCTAGCATCGAAATGACCCCGTTCGAGGCGCTATATGGGTGGAGATGTCGCACACCTTTATCTTAGGATGACGTTGGCGAGAGGGCTTTGCTTGGGCCAAAGATGGTGGTAGACTCAGCTGAGAAGGCCAGACTGATCAGAGAGCGTCTCAGAGTTACACAGGATCGACAGAAATATTGGGCGGACAGCAGCAGACGGCCACTGGAGTTCATAGTTGGAGATAGAGTGTTTTCGAAGATCTTGTCGACCAGAGGCATCATTCATTTTGGCAGAGGCAGAAAGCTCAGTCCGAGGTACATCGGACCCTTCGACGTGACAGTGCGGATTGGTGAGATGGCCTATCGACTAGCGCTTCCTGCTAACTTGGAGGGAGTGAACGACGTTTTTTACTTATCCCAGCTTCGACGCTACATTCCGGATACGAGCCATGTAGTGGACTACTCAGAGCTAGAGGTGGGTCCGAGATTGACCTACGAGGAGCAGCCAGTGGAGATCCTTGATCGACGAGAAGCAACTGCGAAATCAGACTATACCGCTTATCCTAGTCATGTGAAAACACCACTCTCCGGGAGAGTCCACATGGGAGCGTGAGGATGAGATGCGGGATCGATATCCTAGTTTATTTGCTTGATTGTACTTTTGTGTTACAACAAATTTCCATTTCAATAAATAATTTATATTTTGGTATGAATCATTTTTTTTGGTTTAATAAACATGTTGTCCTTCCTTGAAATTTTGGGGACGAAATTTTTGAAGGGGGAAGATTTGTAGCCCCACAATCTTGTTTTTATATAAATTCAAAAGGAAATTAAAACCTATTGAAGTACATTATATTTCTTTGAAATGTGGTTATTTATTGACTTAGTTTCTCAATTTGTTCCTAATAAGTTGGGCCTGGCCCATGAGCCAAGCCACCGAACTCATTCCTATTTTGTGAATATAAGCATTGCTATTTCCTTTCCTTGTAAAATCAGGAGAATAAAAATTGATTTCAAATTTTCTTCAACTGCCATCAACCAGATCGAGCACTCCACTTCTTCACACCATGTGCTCTGTAACAACCTCTCCCATCATTTCAATTTGCCTCCAATTTTTCCCTCAATTCGAAATTCCTGATTTTCTATTTAAACAAGCACAACCCCTTCTTTCTGTACATCCATTCTTTCTCCCCAAATTCTTTCTCCCTGGTCAGCAATGGCCAAAATTTTAGAAGCTTCCATGGAGGCAAGAAGACAGCGAGTTTGATCCTCTCCTCTTCATCAGGATCAACAGTGACAACAGGTGAGTATCGAGTATTTTCGATTCAGATCTGAACATTAATTATTTGGAGAATTAGTGATTTAGTTCTCTTGAATGATCAGTCGAACAATTCTCCATCTCTTGAAATTTCGACGAACTCTGGGAGACCTTCATCGATTCATCTGATTTAGGTGAGTTGATCAAGTTCTTTTCTATTGCTTTGAATTTGGAATCGACTATGTTCTTTGTAATTTTCAGATTCGAGTGTATTGTTCAATACTCGATTGATCGACTCCTTGCTTTCGAATTTCAGAAGAGGTAAGATCATATGATCTGTACGAATAAATTGAGTCAAATTTGAGTTTATAATTCAACTCTGGGTTGGTAGATTCTTCTGAAGTTGTTGCTGATTAATTCTTCAGTATTTCGATCGGAGAGATAGCTCGTGTCCGTATTAGGAAGATACTGATACCAAGAGTTTTGGATTCCATTCCTCAGGTATGCCTAGCTGATCCTTAAATAGATGTATGTTGGGAATTAATTGGTTTAGCAAAGGATAATTGGTTGTAAATGGATAATTTAGGCATATTCTATTTTACTTGATAAATCAGTTACTAGATAGTTTTTCCCAGATCTAATTAGTTTGATTTTGAGCTTTAGTTCTGAAGAACAATAGTAGTGGAGTACCCTTGGCTGAATATTTTTGATCTGAATTTGGATTGATAGGATACATTAAGTGGCAGTGGTTCGATTGTGGACTTATATTAAAAATAGCCTGTCAACTGATGCATTCAACAATTGATTCTAGTGCAGAACCTTTGAGTGAACTTCTGTTCTTTATGACTGCTTTTGTACTAAGATTTCTTCATAGCCAGGTATTACTTACTACTAGTTTGGTAATACCATTCTGATTTCGTGGGGCTTTAACATCAATACTGTGAGGTTTTAAAAGAGAGATTAGAGGGAACTCATATAGACTGGAGTCTGGAACAGTAGAGGTCAGTGGTGAAATTCCTGTAGGAAGGATTGAGGATTTCGAACACATCAGTCCACTTTTAGGTTTAGTTCTGATTTGTAACAGTTGATACTCAGTCTAATTGATATCTAAATTGAATTTTTCAACTCTAGACTATAGAACTAATTTCTAAATAGCAATGGACTGGTTATAGAGCTTTCTTTTGGCCCGGTTCTTTCCTAGCCTTGTAAGGCATAACTGGTACATTTAGAGTGACTCCTAACTTAGTTAACCTGTAAATTTTGATATTACTTATGAACCTGAAATTGCTAATTGATGGGGCTTCATGAGGGGGCTGAGTTTATTGTTATTTCAGCTTGACTAAGTGATTGTATACAAACTGCAGTTTTAGGACTTGCATCTCATATTAGTATAGATGGGTCCTATCATTTGAGCTATGGCACAAATTTGTATCAGTAGCTGGTCATACAGGATTGAGCAAGGGGACTGAGTTTAGTGCAAGAACAAAGGGATTCACTGCTCAGTGAGATAGGGAAGGGTGGTAGTAGGCTCAAATTAGAATAGTGATAATTCTGATGTTTTGACTGCAAGTTCCTTCAAGGGAGCTTTAGCTACTTGTTATTTGAATATCAGATTTTAGACTATGAACTTCTTTAACATGTTGATTTTCAGTAACTGGCCTTTAGCTCGATAGTTGTGAGTTAAATTGGTTTTGTATATGAAATTATATAGCCTCTTGTTTACCCCACCATGCCAATGCCTAGGACTGATTGAATGATATGATGCATGAACAGATTCTGAGAACCTGTTAGTGAATAGCAGTAGGTTCATTAGTTAAGTTTGCTATTGATTTGACTGCTGAGTTAGTTACAGTTTTGGAGTGACTCGATTTTGTTAAGCACATTATGGAGTAACCTGTGAGTGATAGATGTTCATTGACTAGGAGGAGATGGTGTATCATAGCTGATTTTGGATATTAACAAGCTTGTGACTTAAACCAAAGGTAACAACAGGGCATACTATCTATAACTGACAGTAAGCTTTCATCAGAATTGTTGAGTTGATGTATGGGAAGACTTATGCTCAGGACCAATTTAAGATAGGTAGGTTGTAACCTGATAGAGGAAGCTTCTGTGTCAAGTGAACAATCCAATGTCATTAGAATGCCATTTGCTTAATCTTTCCTCCAATTTCTAGTATTAGGAACCTGGGAGTTTATTTCAGCAATTGGTCACTTAAGTATGGTAGATGGGTTTCAATTTCTTAGTTGATTGGTCACCTTGCTTTCAAGAACTTTCATTGTTATTCTAGTATCAATTTCTTTTTTATAGATGATTGTTTAGTACCATTTCACTAAAGAATTGTTAGACTTTTAATAAGTTATTCTTAACAAATATTTTTCCAGGTTAATATTGCTAACTCTTATGTAGAAATGCTAGTATATATTATTTTACTATAGTCTATAGATGGCTAGTTCTATACATTTTTGGAATAACAATCAAAACCTAGATAGGTAATTAGTTAGCAATATTTAAAACAATTGATTATTTAGAAGTTTAGTCAACTTGTACTTAATAAAACAGGAGGATATCCAGTATTACTATCCCCACTTGATCACCCTGAGCAAGGCAAGTATATTCCTCGAACTTGTTCATTATTTATGTCTCGTATTCATGCTTGTATCTCCTTGTTGACACGATGTTTCACGAGAATGTCTTGTATCTTGTTCCCTGAGTTTACTCGTGTCTGAGAGGGGAAATACTACAGATGTGTGATCAAACCCGAGTTACTATTCATATGAATAGCTTAGGCCCCACATCGTATACGCGGGACCGAAGCCGTACCATTTCATTTTCCCTGAATCTACCCAAGCCGATCACACATTCTGGATGTATTTCGATATATTGCACACTTCAGGTTCATTGTGTATTTCATGTTCAGGATTCATTTCATGTTCCCTGTATTTACTTTTTAGTATTCATGTTCAGGTTTTATGTCATGTTCTCATTTCTCGTAATTTATATTTTTCCTGTATTCATTTTCATACCATGATGTTCATGTTCATTTCCTTGGATATAATTAGCTCCGCTCCTGACTAGGATATGTTACAGGTGAGTTAGAGGCTATCTGTGACACTTATTACGGACAGGAGCCTGGAGGCACCTATGAGCCAGTCGATGTTGCTCTGGACTTAGAGGCTGAGGAGGCCTAGTATCTACCTTTGTAGTTCATTTGGACTTTGTATTAGAGACATCAGTTTACTTTTTATTTGTTGGAAATGTAATAACTCTTAGACTTGTATTTGATTCTGGGATTCGATATTAGACGCTGTGGTTTATATTCACTATTATTTGGACTTGTAGTTTTCCCTAGAGATTGGTACAGCTTACTTCATCGTGTCTAACAACGAAGGTTAGGTGTGTCCGACTCGTGTCCGATTATTCGGGAGTGGATCGTGACAGTAAGCAAAGAAGACATGTAACATGGGTGTGCCACGACTAGCCACAATCTAGTAAGGAAGGAAAAGACATATGACATGGGTGCGCCACTACGGGCCACCATCAAGATTATAAAGATGAGATTATGTTGTCATGTTCAAGTTAAGTTCAATATTAACAAGTTATCAAGTCGGGTCGTCAATTAGGCCAAGTACAGAAAACATGCCAAGAAGATCAAAAACTACAATTGAAATTATCAGTCACATAAAACTCCAATTAAGGTAAAATAATTAGATTATTGAATCCAAGACAAAGATCTACAACTTTCATGTTTTAAGTTTCTCAAGATTTTAGCTACAAAACAGTTTAAACATGCAAAAACAGCCACTCGCGCGTGCGGGGCGCGAGAGCACGACGCGCAGGCGGACGACAAACGAATCGCGCAGGCACGCGGCCGCAAAAAGTGCAACGCGCTGATGCACGACGCACGGAGCACGAGAGCACGGCCCGTAGGCGCACGATGAAAGAATCGTGCGACCGCGAATCGTACAGTGCGCGGATGTACGGGGCATGGAGCGCGAGAGCACGGTGCGCAGGCGTGCGACAAAAGAATCACACGGGCGCATGCCGTGCGAAACACGCAACGCACGGATGCATGATACACGTGGCACGGGAGCACGGCGTGCAGGCGCACGAGCAACGAATCCCGCAGGCATGCAGCCAACGAATTGCCCAGGAGTGTGGCGCACGAAACACGTAGCGCGCGGATGCACGACGCACGGGGCACGAGAGCAAGGCACGTTGGCGCACGACGAATGAATCGTGCAGGCATGCGGCGCACGAAACGCACAGCGCACGGATGCACGACGTGCGGGGCACGAAAGAACGGCGTGCAGGCACGCGACACTGTTCATCTTCCTAGCAGCACCGAAGATGTGCGGGAAACCCGTGAACACAAAAATGCCATAACTTACTCAAAATAAATCGAAATCAAGTGTTTCAAAAGCCAAATTTGAGTAGAATGAAATTTTCCACAACATGGAACCCTTAGATTTAGAAAATAACAAAATTTAAGAGATCAAAACCGAGAAAAATCAAGAAAACTATAAACTTAGATCTACAAAATGTAAACACCAAAACCAAAAAACTTAAGTTCTAAAGAGGCTTAGAATCATGCAAGGAAGAGAATAGAACAAACAAAAATGGCAAAAAAGCAATATTGTTCAAGATTTCGCAAGATGTAATTGCCTAGGTTAAGCTTCGAGCCTAATCTTCCACTCCACCACCAAAAGGGGTACGAAACCACACTCTAGGCCTCAAGGCCAAGCTCTTGGCAAGCTCCATGGGGAAGACAAGAGAAGAAGAAATAAAGAAAGAGTGAAGAGAATAAAAAGAAAGAGGAGAGAGAAAGTGAAAGGGTATATATAGAAGGAGGAATTAATCATAACCGTTGGATGGTGATCCATGTGAAGATCTAAGTCAATCCTAGCCATCCAAAGAAAACCAAGTATCCATTGGATAATAGGATGCATCTACACTATTTACGAAAATATCTAAACACTATTTGTCAAGATATCCAAAATACTATTTACGAAAATATAGGGAACAGTATTCATGAAAATTTCTGAAATAAAAAATATCTAAAATGTGAAAAATCTGTCCGGGTGGTATGCCATCAGTATACACTGGTATACTGGCGATATGCCGGTCAAGAAAAAAATCTATAAGTTGGAAAAAATTTAAAGCGTTCTGAAAACCAAGAAAATACGAAATACAGTACAAAAATACGTATCCATATATAAATATCGATACTGTGAGACAAGTCTCACAGGAATCACCTCGACCATGCTATGGCAATGTGGGCACACGGCAGGGTCCTCCTTGGGCGGTTGCACCGGGGTGAGAAAAGAATCGGCGTTCTGCAGAGCCTCGCTGAGGGCGTCCTAAGTCTCTTTAGAGAGATGGAGGTGCTCGAAGAGCGACAACCTGGCTGGAGTATTAGCAAGCTGTGCCAATATGTCGAAGTTGTAGGGCTTGATCAACCCTACTATCGAGTCTTTCCTTTGAGGTTTGTCAAAGCGAACCTTCTTCCCGTATGAGCTTGAGACGGACTTGCTTTCGATGCATCGGGTGCAGTGGGAGCAGCAGGTGGGGTATTCATCCTCCAAAGCCTGGTGGTCCTCTAGCTAGTGAGCCAAGCGAGTAGTAACCAGAATGCCATTAGTTGAGGTAGAAACCATACGACATGACTTGACATTCTTCCCCTTGGCAGAGCGCACTGCAGTCCGCATCATGTTTGGGGCAAGATCAAGATGGATCCACATAACTTCGCCTCGGGGCGTCGTAAGTGGGATGAGGTCTTGAGCATTGTCACGGGAAGGTAGAAGGTTGACTGCTTCCATTATCGTCGTTGGGATAGGGACGACACCGTCTTGAGTCTCTGTTTTAGAAAAACGTCCGAACTGGAGGGTGACCATGTTGGCAGTGACAGTCTTTTCCTCGTAGTCGAGTGAGATGACCTTGGCATCAATGAGGTGCTGGATCTGCCGCTTCAACACGTAGCAGTCGCGTGTTGAATGGTCAACGTACTGTTGATAGTGGCAGTACTTTGGATTCACTACAAGAAAAATATCCTGTTATAACGCTTGAAAAGAAGCTATTACAACGGTTCACATATAAACGTTACAGAATTTTAGCAACACCACATAGTATGATAGTTATGAAGGATTTTTTGCCTATTATAATGATTTATAGCACTAAGTGTTATATATTGTTTACATATATATGACATTGTTACATGCTGTCGTTATAAAAATTGGAAAAAAAATTAGAATCCCGCGCTCAAATCTGACCCCTGAATCAAAAGCCTCGTTCCTTATCCCTTTTATTTCCTTCTCATCTCCCTCCTCTCGCTCTCTCCTCATCTCCTCTTTCACTCCTACCACACCTACCATCGCCACCAGACCTGAAAACTTATCTGCCTCTCCCTCATCTCCCATCGCCTCAGCAAAACCTACTAATCAAAACCCTAGCTGCAAACCCTAAACCTAGCCCCCAATATCCTCCATCGGAAGAAAGAAACTGTTATTCCGAACATGTACATAACAATACTCCCCAAATCTAGGGTTTATCGATCCATCTAGATCTAACCCATCTCTGCTCTTTCCTTATTGATCTAGGGTCTCTTCTTCTTTTGATAGAGGCGACCGCCGTTGACGCCTCTTCCGCCCTGTACGCTGTCAATGCCTCCTCCGCCCCATACGTCGCCGGCCTCCTCTGTCCCTTAGTAATTAGGAGCTACGTTTTCTACGATGATCTACCATGGGAATATGCAGCTTCCGCGAATGCCTCGACACCTGCTATTTCGAAAATTACAAGAACAAAAGGCCTGGGAGGAATAATTAAATTGCTCTTCTTATGTGGAAATTCGAAAGTGGACCATGGCTCTACTTTGCCGATAAGTTATGGATTGAGTAATTTATGCTATTGTTTTAAAGACATCATATGCATATGATCTTTCATTGTTTCTCAAATTTAGGATCATATATCAAATTCCAACACTTGAAACTTAATTTGATGAAAAGTTATATTAAGCAGTTCTCTTTTTGTGCTTGGTCCATGACTGGTTCCTGTTAAGCGGATTATTCGTCTGGTTAATCATAAGTATGCATCACATGGAACTTTAGATTAATTGGCATGCAATTAATTGGATTAAGTGCCCGGTTTCTCGGGTGATATTCACTGATCAATTATGATGAAAAATTGTAATGTAAAATTTTATTTTGTTTTGTCTTGGCAAGAAGTAAGCAGCTGCTTCATGCAAACTGCATTTTTCATTTGGGTTCTTGCAAACTGCATGTCCTTCACTGTTACATGCATAGACTGAGTTATTTTTAAATTCAAAGCTTTATTATAAATGTCTCTGCGTCTAATACATTATTGTCTTGTAATATTAGTATAGGTTAAATGTTTTTTTTGTGAAAACTAATTGGTTATGCATTGGATCAGGAACTTTCTTCTCGTATGGGATTGCATGTTGATTCGGTAAAGCACTACGGTGTAGATGGTGATGTGAACAGTTTGCTACTAATGGGAGATATCTTTCTTTATGGTTCCTTTCAGGAGGAACAGAGTTTTCCTCCGTTATTACTGCGATCAATATCCTTTGGTCTTCCTGCCATTGTTCCCAATATGGATATCATAAGAAAATATGTGAGCTTAGTAATTAACTCTTGATTTCTTTGTTAGTGCACTTGGTAAGTTTTGAATCTTACTCTTTGGTTACATACTGCAGCTTGCTGATCGAACGCATGGGTTATTTTTTGATTTTGACCCGGACACACTGGTGACAACTTTCTCACTTTTAATAGAAACATAGGGGAGGTTGGTGTATTTATTTCTTATTTTTATTTATTTAAGGAGTTAGTGTATATATATAGTTTAGAGCATTTTGAAGATAAAATTTATATGGTAGGTGGGTTTTCTCATTTGGTATGAGTGGAAATATGAAATGTTTTAGTCTACATCTAAAATTTGCATTATAATTGGAAGGATATGCAAGGCCTGGTTGTAGGGCCTTTAGTTTTTACAAGTCAAAGTTCTCATATAATGCCAATTACAGCTTTACCATGTTATTTGGAGAGTGATTTGGAAGAAGCATGGAATACAACATACATGCATCGTATCCAGCATTGTGATTGCCACAATACGAACATTGAGAACTTCCATAGAATACAGACTCTAGGAATCACATGAAAGTTTCATACAGAATATAGATTAGTTACACAAGCCACTGGTCTGTACTTCTTGGTACATCAACCCTTAGTTTATTCTTCATACAAACTTGCGAGAATCCTAGTGTAGGAAGAAAGTATTCTGGAACAACAAACGTGGATGTCAATTGAAAAAATTATTCCCATATGTGTAAAATTGTAGGTCTTTCAAAATATGATCCCATGTTTGTAATCATGGATGGTCTTAAATGTTCGAGTGAGATACAGTTGAGATTCAACTTTGTTAGTACATCAATTTCAAACTTTTTCGACATTCATGTATGCTGATATCCATCTTTTACATCCAAATATTTAGTTCCTTTTATTCTGGTTGTTTTTGTTATAGTACTTCCAATTTTCAAAATTACAAGGATATTAATAAATAATATAGTCATTTCTTTGATTATATATTTATACTGTTATTATGGTTATAAAACGATCTTGATTTTTATCATTCTCCACTTCAGTCTAAAGGAGCTCGAGGACCAAGATCAGATGATGCAGATGCAGTTGCTCGGCTTCGAATCTTGAATAGTACATATTACCGAGATCGTCTATGTGAATTTGGTGCCATTTTTTCAATTGTAAATAAAGTTGACAGTACTCACACAATATCCTGGATTGGTTTCCAGTCTTGGCAAGCTACTTCAAGGAAGGTATATACCATAATCTAGTCCCTTGGCTCTATATTACATTAACTAGGATATCTTTATTGCTTCAATATTTTGATTGTTTATAGTACTGTATCAATTTTAATCCTTTTTGGAGGGCTGCTTATGGAATGCTTGGTAATTGTATGATACTCTTGAAGTTGAAAATAAAATTTCTAAAGATAACTTTGTGACCATCCATGCTTTACATATCAGATGCAGGACTATTAAAATTAACATATCCAAAAAATGAGTGGCAATAGGTTCAAAAACAGAATAAGAAACAAGTGTATTCATGTGAAGTTGGATGTGCAAGTTATAGCTTGAATCTCAGGATCTGATCGATACACAGTTGGATTTAAATGTGCAGATATCTATGCTCAAGGATGTGTAGATGTAAAAAAGGCGAAAAAGAACCACACTGGGAAGGAAGTCATACATAACCAGACATACGAGGCCACTTGCCATGGTCGAAGGCTTCTCTAGCGGCCTTCACTGCCAAATGCACATCCTCCTTGTCTTCTTCTGCAACCTCCGTGATCACGTTCCTGGAGCACGAGTCCTTCGTATCAAATGTTCTCCCTGTTGCAACCAAACGTACATTAGGTAAACATTAATACCTAATTTTGAATCCTTATTTTTTTGCCTCTTCTTAGTTGTTAGTCATTTGCATTGCTTCTAAAGAACTAACTAAATGGTTATGTTCTTGACAAAATAAAAAAGTTCTGTTCTATGAACGTTATATTGATCCAATTTACTTGATAAATATGAAATCTCTGTAAAAAGTGTTTTCTTTAACAGTGACTTTGTCGATAAATTTTTCGTCTGAAGCTTACTGAACTTAATATCTGGAACAATATGGAAAGGTTCTTCTTCAGTTTAATGCAACCTCTTTCTTTTACATAAAGTAGGCAGTCATGTACAACCCTTTCCCGCTTTCCATATACTCCAGCAATATATAGTTTCTAAGGATGCCTACCAATTTACATTTGCTAATTGTAGTGCTTGTTTAGTTGATACTCTGTGATTCTCATCATAGTTCATATAATGAGCAGGAGATCTTGGACAGACTTATGTTTCAAACCGAACACTCACTCATTATTTCCTATGATTGACAATCACTTTATAATTATCTTTATTTGCACTGGTTCTACCATATATGGAAGCCTGAGTGTATATATATATATATATATATATATATATATATATATATATATATATATAGTTCACTGATATATATATATATATATATATATATATATATATATATATATATATATATATATATATATATATATATATAGTTCACTGATTTTAGCATGTAAAACAAACAATTCTGATTGTAGGATGTTTTAGGACCAAGCTCTTTTTAGCCTGGAATTAATGGTGAAGTGAGCATTTATGTGAATTTTTTTGGCAAGTGTAAATTTGTTTATCTATTTTACTGGTTGTGGTTGATGTTAGAAATTATAGTCAATCAAATGTCCGATTCTTCGCTATATATAGATAAAATGTCATGTTGCATAGTTAATTTATTTTTATTTTTAATTTTTTTTTGCTACAAATAGTCGTATCTCATGGTTGTTTGATGTTTAATTTATTTTTTAGTATTTTGCTTGACAATTTTTTAGGGTGCATTGTTGACAATTTCGAAGTTGATGTCCACAGTTTTGAGGGCGCCAGATGAACGTTGAAGCCAAAGGAAGAACAGTTTTGAGTGTGCCACCTACTAATGAATGTAAATATATGTATTTTGATATCTATTTCGAAGAAAATGTAATTAAGATGGTGTTATGAACTTTTTGGTACAAAATTAAATATATTTTTAATTCTAAAAGAATATTATAAGTGTTTGTTAAATTTATGTTGAAGTAATTTATGTTGTATCTGGTTCAAATGAATGTTTTAAATTTGGGCAGTATTGAGTATTGCTCTTTATAATGCATTGAGTTATAAGCTTTGACAGGTGATTTATGTGTGAATACTAGAACAGGTTAAAAAGCGTCATGTATATATGTTCTATTTATAACGCTTCTAAATAGATATGTTATAAATAATGATAATATTTATATCGCTTGAAAATTTAGTGTTATATATAGTTGTATTATTAATAACATTTTCAAGAAATAAGTGTCATATAAGATGATATTATTTATAAAGGTTTTCATAAACATTTATAACACCTATTTTTATCACGGTTGCTGGTGTAAAAAAATCGTCATAAAATGTCATATATGACGGTTATGAAGTAAGTCATATAATCCTAGGTATCTCAATCACAGGAAAATTTGTAAGGTACAAGAAGTATGATCATCATACATAAAATATTAAAGCGTCCCAAACTATATATACATAGATGATCATGAAGCTAGTAATACAAAGTGAAGAACTAGCAAGAGTAATAGTCATACATGATAAGCTCTAGCTATATTCTAGGATATACAAATCATGTTTAGGCCCGTAGGCTAAATGTCAAGATCCAAAACACGAGCTAAACACGTGCTCGGAGGCTAAACGCCACAAAAGATAATGTACATAACTAGTGGGAGGATGATATAGGAAAACCTACTAAGGTACTCTGGTGCTCCGTGTAGTCACCGTCGAGTATATGGTACGAAAGATCATGCGGACTCCTCTGTCAGATCTGGCCAAACAAAACCAGTAGGGTCAGACCCCTAATAGCAAGTACCACAAAGGAAGCCAAACTATGAACTAAAACCAGCAAATAACTAACATAGCAATGGATAGAGACAAAATAAGTAAATATGGATCGAGACTCGTACACTACCAATGTACTTATCCCGAGAATAGAAAAGACAATAAGCAAACAACATGGAGCATAAGGTAAATAATATGTGACATAAAGTAAACTGTGGACGTGTGAATTAAACTGAACAATATAAGAGAAATGGTACATGTGAGCATGTGAGATAACTGGGACATGTGAGCATGTTAGATAACTGGGACATGTGAGCATGTTAGATAAATGGAACATGTGAGTATGTAAGATAACTGGAACATGTGAGCATGTTAGACAACTGGGATATGTGAGTATGTAAGAACTATATAGAACGAGAAATGTTAAGATAACTTAGGAATTATTCCGAAATCCAAGTAACAACCCATAAACCAAAAAAGGACCGGGGTTGTAACCATTCTCCTGAACAAAACTTAGTCTCTAATCATTTATCGGCAAAAGTAAATCATAAACAATGATGTACTGAAATAAACAAATCTGGACACTGCCTAGACAAAACTAGACTAGACTGGACTCCATACAACAATCACGGCCAAGTAATGTGTACGGCTTTATACATTAGCTTACTAGGGTTATCACAATCCTAATTAATAACACATGTACTTTTGAGAAATCCAATCCAGTTAATGTCCTGCAGACTACCCGACTCATCCAGGCCAAAAGAAAATAAGTATAGAAGACACACCAAAGTAAGATACGTGTCCTAAAGAGGTGCCCTACTCGATGGTGTGCTGGAAGAGTGCTCATCATGACAGATAGCTCCAAATCCCATGTGTGTGTGTGTGTGTGTGTGTATATATATATATATATATATATATATATATATATATATATATATATATATATATATATAACGACATGCGGGAGGTGCAGCTAAAGCTGGCAGCTAAGCAGGTTGCAGCGGCGCCTGTCCCGTCTAGGGTCCTGCGCTCCTCCAGCTCGGGGAAGATGCAGTTCCCGCTCTTTAAGTACCCTCCTTAGCTCGGGCTGGACGGGTGCTCCCCGTCCCCTATCCCTCCTTTCCTTTCCCTCCCGGGCTCTTTCGGCTGAATTCGATTCCCCGTTTTGGCTTAGTAGGTAGGTGTCCTCCCGAGTAGAGGTTTTATAGGTGCTTGGGCCATCTCCCGGCACCACTGTTTCACTTCTAATAATATTCTCCATTTTAAAATATATATATATCTCAAGTAACTGGGAAATTCCCCCTCCCAATGATCTAGATAATCAAGCTAGTTGTTTAGTCCTTAACATTTTCTTGTTGGATTCTGGGTGTGGCATTCCGCAGAATCCATCCTAAACATGATATGCAAGATTGAACAATACAAGAAGGTGCACTATAGTAAGCCACAACAAGAAAAATATAATAAGTTGGAAGCTAGGAGTGCGCTACGACGAGCCACTATAGGAAAAATAGGGGGTACACCATGACAGACCACTATCATGTAAGCAAGAAAAGACATGTACAAGAGTGCACCACGACGGATTACTATCTAGTAAGCAAGGAAGACATGTAACATGAGTGCGCCACGATGGACCACTATTTAATAAGCAAGAAAAGACATGTACAAGAGTGCACCACGATGGGTTACTAACTAGTATGCAAAGAAGACATGTAACATGGGTGCGCCACGACGAGCCACTATCTAGTAAGGAAGGAAAAGACATGTGACATGGGTGTGCCACGATGGGCCATCATCAAGATTATCAAGATGAGATCATATTATCGTGTTCAAGTTAAGTTCAATATTAACAAGTTATCAAGTCGGGTTGTCAAAAGTATGGGCAAGTACAAAAAATACGCCAAGAAGATCAAAAACTATAATTGAAATTATCAGTCGCATAAAACTCCAATTAAGGTAAAATAATAAGATTATTGAAGCCAAGACAAAGATCTACAACTTTCGTGTTTTAAGTTTTTCAAGATTCTAGCTACAAAATAGCTTAAACATGCAAAAACAACCATTCGCGCGCACGGGGACAAAACTGTCCACGGTGCGTGGGGCGCGAGAGCACGACGTGCAGGCGGGCGGTAAATCAATCGCACAGGCACGCGGCCGCAAAATGTGCAACACGCGGATGCACGGCGCATGGAGCACGAGAGTACGGTGCTGCCGTATGATGAAAGAATCGCGCGGGCATACGGCCGTGAATCGCTCAGCGTGCAAATGCACGGCACATGGATCGCGAGAGCACGGTACGCAGGTGCACGACGAAAGAATCGCACGAGCGCGCATCGCACAAAATATGTAGCGTGCGGATGCATGACATGTGGGGCGCAAGAGCTCGGCACGCAGGTGCGCGACCAACGAATCGCGCAGGCGTGTGGCTAACGAATTGCGCAGGCATGCGACGCGCAAAACGCGTAGCGCACGGATGCACGACGCACGAGGCGCGAGAGCACGTCACGCAGGCACACGTCCAACGAATCGCGTAGGCGTACGACGCACGAAACGCACATCGCACAGATGCACGATGCGCGGGGCATGAAAGCACGACGTGCAGGCACCTGACACTGTTCATCTTTCCAGCAGCACCGAAGATGTACGGGAATCCCATAAACATAAAAATGCCATAACTTACTCAAAATAAATCGAAATCAATTGGTTCAAAAGCCAAAATTGGGTAGAATAAAATTTCCCACAACATGTAACCCTTAGATTTCGGAAATAACAAAGTTTATGAGATCAAAATCGAAAAAAAACCGAAAAAACTACAAACTTAGATCTACAAAATGTAAACATCAAAACCAAAATACTCCAAGCTCTAAAGAGGCTCAGAATCATGCAAGAAAGAGAGTAAAATAAATAAAAATGGCAAAAAAGCAATATTGTTCAAGATTTTGCAAGATGTACTTGCCTAGGTTAAGCTCCGAGCCTAATCTTCCACTCCACCACCAAGAGGGGTACGAAACCACATTCTAGGCCTCAAGGCCAAGCTCTTGGCAAGCTCCAAGGGGGAGAGAAGAGAATAAGAAATGAAGAAAGAGTAAAGAGAATGAAAAGAGAGAGGAGAGCGAAAGTGAAAGGGTATATATAGAAGGGAGAATTAATCATAACCGTTGGATGGTGATCCATGTGAAGCTCTAAGTCAATCATAGTCATCCAAAGGAAATCAAGTATCCATTGGATAATAGGATGCATCTATACTATTCATGAAAATATCTAAATACTATTTATCAAGATATCCAAAATACTATTTACGAAAATATCGAAAACACTGTTCATAAAAATATCTGAAATGGAAAATATCTAAAATGTAAAAAATTTGTCTGGGCGGTATGCCATCGGTATACATTGGTATACTGGCGATATACCGGTCAAGAAGAAAATCTATAAGTTGGGAAAATTTTAAAGCGTTCCGAAAACCAAGAAAATACAAAATATAGTACAAAAATATGTATCCGTATATAAATACCGATACTGTGAGACGAGTCTCACAAGAATCACGTCGACCACGCTATGGCAATGTGGGCATACGACAGGGTCCTCCTTAGGTGATTGTACCTGGGTGAGGAAATAATCGGCGTTCTGCAGACCCTCGCTAAGGGCATCCTGAGTCTTTTTGGAGAGACGGAGGTGCTCGAAGAGCGACAACCTGGCTGGAGTATTAGCAAGCTGCACCAATATATATGTCGACGTTGTAGGGCTTGATCGATCCTAATACCGATTCTTTTCTTAGAGGTTTGTCAAAGCGAACCTTTTTTTAACTCTGCTTATCTGCCGCAGGGGCTTAAGACGGACTTGCTTTCGATGCATCGAGTGTAGTGGTAGCGGCAGGTAGAGGAGTTCTTCCTCCAAAGCCTGGTGGTCCTTTAGCTAGTAAGTCGAGCAAGTAGTAACCAGAGTGTCATCAGTTGAGGTAAAAACCATACGACACGACTTGACTTTCTTCTCCTTGGCAGAGCGTGCTGCAGTCCGTATCATGTCTGGGGCAAGATCAGGATGGATCCATATAACTTTGCCTCAGGGTGTCATAAGTGGAATGAGGTCTTGAGCATTGTCACAGGCCAGTGGAAGGTTGACTACATTTATTATCGTCGTTGGGATGGGGATGACACCGTCTTGAGTCTATATTTTGGAAAAACTTTCGAACTGGAGGGTGACCGTGTTGGCAGTGACAGTCTTTTTCTCATAGTCCAGTGAGATGACCTTGACATCAATGAGGTGCTGGATCTGCCTCTTCAATATGTAGTAGTCATGTGTTGAATGGTCAACGTACTGGTGATAGTGGCAGTACTTTGGATTGTCCACCTTTCCCACTTCGTCAAAATACTTTGGAGGTGGGAGTTGAAGCTTGCCACCCTTCATCAACATGTCGAAGAGTTCTAGCGTGTCTTCATTATTGAAGGAGTAGGTTTCCTTCGTCTTTCGCGCTTCTGTCGGCTTTTAGTTCATTGACGCTGAACCTTTGGAGATGTTGACGGTCATGGCTTGCTTCCCTTTACCGTCCTTGGGGACGGGATTATTGCTAGATGAGTGTTTCTCTTTCTCTTCGAGTGAGGGGAAACTCAATCCTAACAGTTGTGCGTCTCGAGGCTTTCTTTCGGCTATATCCCCTTCGTTGATGAAAGGTGTCCACTCTCTGCATGGAGCACTGTGGCACAACTTGATTGTGGAGAGCATGTTTTTGCGGCACAAGTCCATGAGCATGGATTCGGGCTCACCAGGTGGTAAACTCTGAGCTATCTGACGGAAGCGCTCGATATAAGCACGTACATGCTCTTTTTTCTAGATAATATCCACGAGAGTAGACATAATCATGTCCATTCCTTCATCGTACAATCTAGCAAGGAATAGATGCTTCAACTCGTCGAACGACGAGATGCAGTTGTCGGGGAGACTGCAAAACCATTCGTAAGCTACCCCTTGAAACGCCCTTACGAATATATTTTTGAGCAGAGCATCTTCTTTTGGCAAATGCCCAGTTACTGAGGTAAAGTACCTCAGGTATCGATGAGGAGACTCCTTCGCATCGAATGGCGCAAGTGTTTACGGCTTGTACTTGGGTCAAAATATCACATTATTCTATTCGACATGATATTGTTGCCGAATCCCCATCTTTTAGAGTGATTCTCGCTTTTTTCGGGCGTCGAAGCGAGCGTATAACTGCTTTAGAGCCTACTGTATATCATTTGACATTGTAGGCCCAATCGTTGATGGATTAGATGAATGCTACATTGTTTGGTTTATGACGAGACTTAGTATAGAAGGAAGTGCATTAGATTCTCCATTTGTTTTCGGGTCTTGATTGACTGGAATAGAAGAGTTGGATGTCAATTTGTCCTTAATCTCCAGGACTACAGAAGTCAAGGCATGCATAGTCTCATTCAACGTATTTAGGCCTATCTCCAGGGCCTCTATGCTTTTTTGATGACTGGACCCCTCACTGTTTTCTGTGTTGTCAGCTTCGGCCATGAAAACGGACATCAGGTGCAGATAGATAAGAGGGATGGTGGATCTTTTACTCTCTAGTTTAGACACCTGAGTCTCATCATCCTGAGGGTAGATATGTAGATTGTGATCAACCTCAGACTCATTGTAATTGCTACACCTAGCCTGTTGGTTGGTTGCGCCTACGGAGGCATCTGTGTCAGTTCCATAAAATCCTTCATCGGGTTGGAACGAGGGATTATCATGGATGGCAGAGGGTTGGCTACCCCCAGCCTGGACAAGAGTTTGACTTGAATGCGGGTGTGTTGGAATAAACCCGTGTTGGGCACCACCGGACTATTGCCTCAAAGTCAGCCTTTGGATTTGTTGGCCGAGGCAGAAGGGTTCTTGGCAAGCTTCTTGGGAAATGGAGAACCCTGTATCGTATTGTATGACGCAACGAGGAGTTCATCTTCTTCTTCACTTGACGATCCTTTGACGAGTCTCTAATGTACAGGTGCCATCGATCGCAGTCTTTGGAAGATGGACCGTCTCTTCGGTGTCGATGCTACTATTTGGTAGCAGCAACAATTGATGGTGATCATGGCACATGTGTGCCTTGGGCCAGCCACATTATGCGCAGCAGAATCCTCCCTCATCTTGTATTTCTGAGAAATCACTTTACGTAGATCAGAGGCCTCCACTTCTATACTCCTTTTGTGCATACAGGGAAGCTGCTCGCATAAATGCAGGCATGAAGGCAGCTTCCCTGTCCTCGGTTCCTGTGTGTGAGATACGCTTAGGTTCTGATTAGAGGGTTGTTGGTGAGGCAGACTTACTTTATACCCACAACAAAGTTGCTTGCATGAGCCTGTTCCCACAGTTTGTACCCCTGGCTTGAATTATGCGCATAAGCACTCAAGTACTACGGGGTTTTACTAGTCGAGGCATCCAAGCACTTGAACTAGTTTTGTAAAACTTTCTATTGAATGCACGCGTGACTGTCAGCACGGGCCTTCGGTCAGTTGTTGGCGTAGTACGTTGATCGCTTAGGTGCATGCTGCCTTGGACTTCTTTCTACTACCCCTGGAAGGTGCATAGTATTCAGAGTCTAACTGATTTGTCGGCGTAGCACTTTGGTCGCGCAGGGCGTGTGCTGCCTTGGATTTCTTCGTGTCATCCCAGGAAGGTGCGTGGCACTTAGAATCCAACATGGATGTTGGCACACAATGTTGATCGTATAAGGCGCGTGCTGCCTTAGATTTCTTCATGCTACCTGTAGAAGGTGCGTAGTGTTCATAATCCAACATAGGTTCTCCTGAACGATACACAATTTTGTCAAAGACATAAGGTCTATCCTGTGCAGCCGTCTTTCTACGCAGGTGGGTAGCTACACCATTCTTTCTACGCTAGGCCTTCATCAGTTGCGTGGCCAAGGAGTTGCACTCTTCGCTGCATTTTTCAGCAAATGAAGTCGGTTGAGGCAGTATAGTAGCAGCGGGTGGGGGCCCCTTCGGGGCTTCACCGTTCAGGGAGGTTTGGAGCGTGTCTCCTTTCATCTTCCTGCTCATCGCAGCAGTGTTGGGCACCCAGTTATGTCGAGTTTTATTCGGTTTTACGAACCGCTTCAAAGGACTTGACTTCTCTTCAGAGAGAAGGTCTTCAAAATCTTGTTGGTCAAAATGTACAACCAATATCTTTTGGGAAGACCCTAGCAAGTAATCGTCAGACTCCGTCATCACCTTTTTGTCAGAGGAGAAGGAAGACCCCAGCAGAGTCGCCATCTTGTTTGCCAAGACAAAAGTTATACGAACTTTTTATATTCAAACGTATAAAAAGTACAAAAGACTCCTAAATAGGAGGTTTAAGTACCGAATTTTCTAGGGAAGTGTGACGGTGGAGATCGAGCACTACAGTTGCTCCTTTACTCCATTGACGATCTGACGGCGGCTTAAACTTGCTCTGACTTTCTAATGCTCGAGAGTGGTACTCGGGGTTTCTAATCAGGAAGATGCCAACCTTTTTAATGAAGAAAAACTCCTTCTATTTATAGGCCAGCACATATGCGATGTGTATAGTGTTTTTTGGGAATGCAGGAGCGCTGCTCATAGAGATATAAAAGAATCTGTTATAACTGCATGGTGAGGGCTGCTGCTGATCTGACAAGTGGCAGACGTTGAGATTCTTTTCTATCAACATCTTGGGTGGTTATCAACATAACCGAATAAATGACACATGGCGTGCACTTATTGCTCGATAATCTTGATCGGATGAAGCCAAGTAGGTTTTGCTCCTAACCATAGAGTCAGATTTTGTCCCTATCTTAGGGGATTGGATATTACCCTTGTAAACAGAACCAAACTCCGTTCTTATCTTTGGAGCGACGGTTTAAACAAATCGATTGGATATTGCTCTTATCAACAGAACCAAACTCTGTTCTTATCTTTGGAACGACGGTTTAAACAAACCGATTGGATATTGCTCTTATCAATAGAACCAAACTCTATTTTTATCTTGGGAGCGGTAGTTTAAACAAACCGATTGGATCATATCTGAAAAGATATAGATGCCAGACTAGCCAATAAAATAATGCCATCTCATAGAACTGTACTGTAGAAGCATGGAAAAGAACAGAAAAATCCATGCGGCTCAAAACAGAGGGAGTCTTATACGGTTCAAAGAATCTCTCAGAGCTTCATGCGGCTCAAGAGTTTTATGCGGCTCAAAAGTTGCCAACATAGCTATGCGGCTCGAGTAAAATCCACGTGGCCTTATGCGGCTCGCCTCTACAGCAGGCCATTAAGCAGCGGCCTCATTTAATGCTCTGACACAACAAGGCGGCTCTAACATAAAGGTGAACTGACAGCTCTGACATAAAGCTGCAATGATGGCTCTGACATAAAAGTGTGCTCCTAGGAAAACAAAAAAATCTTTATAGCTGGCACGATCCATCAAATCCTAAAGTCTTCCATACAGCTTTGATACGTGGCCAGCCTCATGCGGTTCAGGTGGAGGCCACCCCCATGCGGCTGCTACTCTCATGCGGCTCGGATCATGGAGGCCATCTTCATGCGGCTCAAATCCTGAGAAGCCACCCCCATACGGCCGCTACCCTCCATGCGGCTCGGATCATGGGGACCATCTCCATGCGGCTCAAATGCTGAGAGGCCACGCCCATGCAGCCTTGACACGTGGCCAGCCTTATGCGGTTTAGTTGGAAACCACCCTCATGCGGCTCAGATTTCGAAAGCCATACCTATGCGGCTGCCATCTTCATGCGGTTCAAATCCTGAGAAGCCACCCTCATACGGCTCTGTCAAGACACCCTGTCCCTGTGGCTCACGGTTAGGACACGTGGCAGAGGATCAGTTTCCTCCGCGTTCCTACGAATCGCAGCATAATGATGGTTAGACACATGGCACCAAATCAATCAAGATTTATCCACTCAGATTTGTTACTATCAACAAATTTCAACAACCAGATTTAGTGCAATCATCATAATTACCCGGATTAAATCAAATTTATTACAATCAAGCAGATTGAACACGTGGCAAGAGATCCGAGCTTGTCATAACAAATCATAAAGATTCGTGGCAATCAACATTAATTGCCCATACGAATTTGGCATAATCAATATTAACTGCCCAGATTTGTTGCAATCAAGATTAATGGCCCAGATTAATTGCCAACAAAATAGGATCAAGGAAAATGGTAATTAATCCCCAAACCGCCGACTCTTCAAGGGGCAATCATTGCAAACCCTAATGATCACACCCCACTCCTATAAATAGCAAGGTGCCATTCCCTAGCAAAACCCCCGACTGGACAGACAGAGAGAAAAAGGCACGCACAGAAGAGTCTACCCACACATTCCGAGAGTATTTCTTCATCAGAGCCAAGGCTACGTCCGATCGTCCAAGAAGTAAGGCAGAGCTGTCGTCGCTTTCCCGAGCCTCTACCGTCACCCCCCAGAATAAAAAATAAACAATCGTACTTAGATTGCTGTACCTAGGTTTTCATTCCTAGGCTTTCTTTGTACGAGCGAGTTTGTATTGTGAGTCTAAGTTCAGTCCTCCTATAAAATTGTTCTGTACTTTTATAATCAATAGTAAACACGATGGCGACTCTGCTGGGGACTAATTTCTCTACGGCTGAGGAGTTGGTGACGCAATCAGATGCAGCCAAACTTGGCACCACTCAACAATTACTGGTCTCCCGGTTCGACCAGCAGTCGTTTGAAGAAGTGCTCTCCGACGGAAGCGCTGGCCCGGTCCAGCGGCGAGCCCGTACGAAGAAGGCCCGCAGGAAGTGGAGGCCCAAATCATTCTCTCCTCTCCAAGCTCTCGAAGGAGTACTCTCTGTTGCCCAAGAAGGCGGAGAAGACTCTCTTGCGGCCCCACTTCAGACCATAGAGGACTCTGCTGTCCCCAAGTCCGACAGAGGAAAACACTACGATGCTGGACTTGCAGGGGCAAAGGCTAACTCTACACGGTCTAGGACGAAGCCACAGAAGGGCGCTACCCGCATGAAGACTCATGCAGCCACAAAAGCCAGCCGCAGACAGAAGGCTCATACGGCCAGTACTGCCAGCCGCATGGAGGATGCTCATGCGGCCACTATGACTTCCAGCCGTATGGAAGAGGCCCACGCAGCCACTATGACTTCCAGCCGTATGCAAACTTCCAGCCGCATGCGGGCTGCTTATGCGGCCACAAATGCCAGCCGCATGCAGGCAGGCTATACGGCTAAAAATCTCAGCCGCAGGTTATCTGCTTCATGCGGCTCGGGCTCAGTCTTCAACCGCCTCTCAGGCGATCCTGATCCCAGATACTCTCATGTGCCAGTCTCTGTGGACTCTTCCTACTATTCACTCTCAGGTGCTAGAAGGAAGAAGTCTCAGGCAGCGCGGGCTCATCGAGCTCAGACAGCTATCCCAACTTCTGACTATTAGGGCGTTCCGTTGACTATTACGCGGGCCCCTGATGAAAAGTTGTATAAAACTATCCGTGTCCAGCCCCCGGAGGCAAACGAACAGAATAGTTATCAAGAATCTCCCAATAATGATCAGGGGCAAGTACTCGTACTACCCCCACATTAGGGAGCAGGCAGGATGCCAACACACTCATGTGCTCAGGACTCCCGGGCCCACAAAGCGAGTGACTTACGCAACGTGATTCTTCACAAACGCAAGGAAAAAGATGAAAACTTGGTGTGCAGAGAGTCCTTTCATGAAAATTACTGCACACAAGTCATTGTCAACTGCTGCTGCAGCAAGGCGGCCCTACAAGAGGAGCGGCGATCCATCTTCCAATGACTGCAACACCCAAGTTCGAAAAACGAGGCACTTCTTGTCGCCTCCTGCAATTCTTCTCACAAGATTCCTGACAGCGGGAGAGGGAAGAAAACAAACGTCTCCAGCCCAAAAATCTCAACCAAAAAACCCTCTTCTAAGCGGTTGTCCACGACCGATACGGCAGGAGTTTTCCAAGGTACTCGCTCAAAGACGAAATCTGCCACACTTGGAGATTCGTCGTCCACATCTCTGGGAGGCGCTGGAGCTGGAGGTAGCACTCCTCCAAACATCCACGATAATCCGATGTTCCAAGAAGATAATCCAGGGAAAACAGTTCCACCGACAGATGCAATAAATTTTGACATCCTCGAGGACGTCCATAACTCTCAAGACGAGGCAAGCTCTGAAGCTGGGGGTACCACTCCTTCTGAGTCCGAACCAGAGGAGAATATTCCCACATACCCTAACGACTTCTCTGTACAAGGGTATGACTCAGAGGGCACGTCCTCCACCGTTTCTTCTATCTCTCCTCATGTAAGGACGGTGTTAATGACGGACAGCAGCCAAGACGGTTCCAGTGATCGCCAGCGCATCGACACTCTAGAGGCCATACTGCATGCCTTGGTCAAATTCGTGGACAAGATCAAAGCGGCCCTTCCAACTCTGCAAGGAAGGATATAAGGCCAAACTAACGAGGAATCCACGGTCAATACGGACTCGAACTCAGCTGCACCAAATTCGGGTGATAATCCTCCTAAAATATCGGCCCCCATCGCTACAAACGAGGCCAGAAAGGCAAAATGAGAGGTCCAGGAGCTCCGAGCCATGTTCCACGCCCGAGAAAACTGCCAGGACCTCAGGATACGACAACTGTATCCGCCTGCATGGAGAGATATTCCCTTCCCACCAAGATATAAACCATTCAACACCAATCCGTATGGTGGGAAGACATCTGTAAGCAGGTACATTACCTACTTCAAAGTCACAACCGACCATCTGTCTCATGACGATGCCATCCTCACGCGGTTGTTTATTGAAGCGTTGGAAGGGGTCGTCTTTGACTGGTACCGCAACTTGTCGGACAACTGCATCCATTCCTTCGCCAGCTTCAAACGTATGTTACTGGAGAGGTTCTACGAAGTAGGACAAGACGTGATGATGTCCACTCTCATGGACGTTGTTCAAGGAGAAAATGAGCTGACAAGGAATTATATCAAACGGTTTCGTCAAACCGCGATAAAGTTGCCTTCCGGTAACCCTGATTCCTTCTTAATTAAAATTTGCCAAAAGTGGCTACTCCCCACAATCAGCCTCTGGATGGACGAAAGTCAGTTTAAGGATTGGAAGACTTTCATTATCAGCGCTACTAGCGCAGAAGAGAAGTTGAAGAAAGCTCGCCAATTGGGATTACACGTCTCTGAAGGAGAGCACAAGGGCAAACGCCCTAACACCAACAGCAATAATGGGGGTAACCCTTCCAACAATCGAGACAACAAGGGCAAACAGGCTATGGTGGCTGACACAGCTCCGAAGCCTGAACCGAAGCCAACAGAGAAGCAGTGGCCTCAGATGACCTACTCCTTCGAAGACGGCCATGTCAAGCCCATCTTGGACATACTTGTACAAGGAGGTCGAATTTAGCTCCCTCCTCCAAGATGTGAACCTCGTCCTGCAGAGATGGAAGGCCCCAAGTACTGCCATTGTCATCGCTATGTCCACCATGCTACACAAGACTGCTACCAACTGAAGCGATACATCCAACATCTTATCGATTCTAAGGCCTTGGCCATTGATTTCGAAGAGGTGACCGTAGCAGCCAACATGGTGTCAGTACAATTCGACAGCTTTTCTTCGACAAAGACTCAAGATGGAGTAGTACCCGTCCCCAGAGCAAGGACGAAAGTCGCTGACCTTCCACCTCCCCGAGACCAGGCTGCTGGTCTAGTGCCCCTTACCACATTACGAGGGGAGGTCATATGGATCCATCAAGATCTGGTACCTGAAGTGACTCAGTCCGTACTAGCCTCCACCAGCAAGAAGAATAGTGGGAAAGTCAAATCATGCCGCACAATCTCGGCAGAGGTCGAAGAAGCTACTGCCGTTGTTACCCGATCCGACGCACAAACCTAACCTCCACCGGGTAACTCGGCTGAAGATCATCAGCCAGCTACTGCTGATGCTCTAGGACCTTCTCAACCTCCGACGACCGCCAAGCCTAGGCCGAAGGAGACTCGCTTTGACAAACCGCTCCGAAGAGAGACGCCTCATGGGCTGGAGAGGCCCTATAACTTTGACATCTTGGCACAATTGGCCAACACACCGGCCAAATTATCACTATACGAGCTCCTGAGACTCTCTAAAGAAGTTCGTGTCGCACTGAGCGTGGCACTCCAGAACGCCGACGCATATCTGGCTCAGTCCAATCTCACTTGGAAGAGCTCGCCTGTAGATCTCTAGGACAGCGCTTGCACAGGAGCAATACCCAACATCGTCTTCACTCCGCAGGATATGCTTATCAAGACTAACCTGCACGATCGCCCTCTGTATTATACTGGGAACATTGGCGATATCAAGGTGGATCGGATGTATATTGATCCCGGTTCTTCCATAAGCATCATCCCAAAGATCCTGCTACACCATCTGTGCATCGCTTGATGCCGACAAATACTGCCATTAGCAGTTTCAATTCAGGCAAAAGCTATCCGATCGGGAAGATTCATCTGAAATGCCAAATCGATGATCTTCAATTAGAAGTGACCTGTTATGTCATAGATACAGATACGTCTTACAATATTCTCATAGGACGTCCTTGGATACACGATTACATGATCGTGCCTTCCACACTGTACTAGTGCTTCAAGTACGTCGACAAGCATGGCTTCGTGAGGACAGAATTTGCTGACATTGATCCCTTTAAAGGTGTCGAATCCTACTACTCTGACTCATGCTTGTACGAGAAGTCAAAAAGGCACCTTGTCGAAGAAGATACTCATGCTCCAACTGAGGCGACAACTGGATCGGAAGAACCTCTAACGATCCACCTCCAAGCCCGCAAATATGGCAGAACTGTACCCCTTACGGCCACTCTGCGTAAGGACGCAATCAGCCTTTCTGCACAGGAGGAGCAGATGATAATCCGACTGCCAAGGTATGGCCAAGCGTCAAGACCCACGACAGAGCCACTGACAATCAGGCTGCCTAGAGTGAGTCAGCAACAAATTGAGGAGCTCAATCCCTCTGTCAAGCCGATGATGATTCGTCTTCCCAGAATGAATTTGTAGCCGAGCGCTAAGCCGAGGACTGCTAGCCAGCCAACAACCTTCCGTCCTGTACCAAGCACTAAACTGGGGGTGGCTAGTACTCTAACGACTCCACATTCCGATCCACCCATGGAGCCCCTGATGATTAAGCTGCCCAAGTCATCCTCCCAATCTACATTGACACATAGAGTGGTTGAAGAAGAGCCAGAGCTGGCCAAGTATGTGGCTGCTCACACTGATGTTCCATCCGCAGATAATGTAATCCCACTAGAAAAGATACCTTACTTCATCAATAAAGGGCTATATATGCTTGGGAACACGATATAGGCACCCACCTGCACACACAAGTGACAAATGTTTACACCGCGAACCAACTTACTCCAGTGGCAGACGCTTACCGCATAGTCGAGGGAGGAGATCATCCAATCGTCTTCGGCCGGAAGAATGATCCACAACCCTTCATGATAGAAGAAGTTGATCTCGAACCCGACGCCGGAAGACTGTCCCTTTATCTGTATAGTTCCCGATCTAAGCACCTCATGCAGAAACAGGGGTATGATCTGGAAACTATACCAAGTTTGAACTACGGCACTGGACGGCGGTTACCCTTATAATTGACGATCCCGGCTGGAAAACCATAAGATTACTACAATAAAACCAGATATGGGCTAGGTTATGTTACACCTGCAATGACCCTTGAAAGCTCAAACGAGGAATACGACAGGCATTCACACTCAACCGGATCACCCATATCCGATTTGGATGTTAGCATCGAGGACGTGTTTAGGCAAGTCTTGTCAGTCAATATGGTATTTGCTGATGCCTACGAAGAAGATGAAGACATTCCTGAACTTCTTGAGTTAGAGCCGTGGGCACAACAGCTAGATGCACAATGGGAGAAGCAGTTCGAACAAAGAGAGCCTCCCACCGAAGATGAGGTTATACAAGTTGATCTCGATGACGAGTCCTCTCCAAAGCCCATCTTCGTCAGCAAGAATCTGACAGACGAAGAGCGAGAATCGCTACTACAACTCATCAGAGAATACATCGAAGTGTTCGCCTGGAGCTACGAAGACATGCCAGGACTGAACCCAGAGGTTGCACTCCATAAACTCAATATTCGTCCGGACGCAAAACCGGTCAAGCAACAGCAACGACGATTTCGTCCCGACATCATGAATGCCATTGAAGTTGAGGTCAACAAACTGATCGCTAGCGGCTTCATCCGTGAGGAACATCATCGAGACTGGGTAGCCAATATAGTACCAGTCCTAAAAAAAATAGAAAGATCCGAATCTGCATCGACTTCCAAAACTTGAATGAGACGTATCCTAAGGATGAGTTCCGCCTCCCTATCACAGACATCATGATTGACAACACCTGCAGATTCGAGCGTATGTCATTCATGGATGGTTTCTCGAGGTACAACCAAATCAAGATGTTCCCTGATGACAAAAAGCATACATCATTTCGAACACCAATTGGCACATACTGCTACACAGTCATGCCTTTCGGTTTAAAGAATGCTGGCGCAAACTGTCAAAGAGCTATGAGCATCATCTTTAGAGACCACCTGCGCAAGACAGTGGAATGCTACGTTGATGACATCGTCGTCAAAAGCTGCTCGAAGGAAGATCATCTGTATGATCTGAGGACAGTGTTCGACCTGATGCGAGCGCACAATTTGAAGATGAATCCCACAAAATCCTTCTTGGGCGTATCCAGCGGGAAGTTCTTGGGTTTCATCATTACTTCCCAGGGTATCCACATAGACCCTGAGAAGATAAAGGCAATCAGGGAGATGGGTCCCCCAAAAAATCTCCGTGAACTCCGAAGCCTTCAAGTGAGGCTAGCTTACATGAGGAGGTTTATCTCTAACCTCTCCAGACGATGTCGGCCATTCACCCACCTCATGAAGAAGGGTATTTCATTCGTATGGGATAAAAAATGCCAATGCGCCTTCGACAGCATCAAAGAATATCAGTCAAACCCTCTAGTCCTGGTGGCCCCGGTTGCTGGAAAACTATTTCTGCTCTATGTGCGAGCAATAGAGCATTCTCTCGGTGCTTTACTAGCACAAAACAATGATGCAGGCCATGAGCAGGCTATATATTACCTCAGCCGAATGATCATGGGGCCGAAACACCGATACACTGCCGTAGAAAAGGAATGCCTTGCTCTGGTGTTCGCCATTCAGAAGATGCGACACTATGTCACGGGACAAACCATCCATGTCGTATCAAGAGTCAACCCACTCAGGGTCCTCATGACCAAGCCAGGTGCACTCAGCTCTCGCCTCGCTACCTGGGCAATATTACTATCTCCCTACCACATGATCTTCGTTTCGCAGAAGGCTGTTGAAGGTCAAGCTCTGGCAGAGTTTTTAGAAGCTCATCCAGGTTCGGAGTCAACCAGAATAGACGAAGAGATTCCAGATGAGGTCGCCAATTCAAATATGGCCTCTCATGATACCGTATGGCGAATGTTCTTCGACGGCGCTTCCAGAACTGGGCCCAAGGGCAACATTGTTGCTGGAGTCGGAGTAGTGCTGATCTCTTCCTCCGGACTGGTGATCAATCGGGCCTACTCCCTCACGGAGCCCTGTTCAAACAATGTGGATGAGTACAACACTTTAGTCATTGGCCTCCGACTCGCAAAAGAGCTGGAGGTAGAGTATGTGGAAGCATACGGCGATTCGCAGCTAATTGTTAACCAGATCCGGGGCTCATACGAAGTTCGTCATGAAGACATGATCCCCTATCACCAAAAAGCAATGGACATCATCTCGTCCTTGGAAGGGTTCTTCATAGAACACGTTCCCAGGCTCCAGAACATTGAAGCCGATGTCCTAGCAGGCCTTGCCGCTTCCTTAGCACTTTCGAATCATGCTCACCACTTGGTTGACATAATAGGCCATAAATTGATCTGTCCCAAGAATAATGTTCAATGTGTGGAGAGTTACTCCGCTCTGACTGTTGACGAAGCACCAGACTAGAGACATCCATTCATTGACTTCGTAGTCTACGACATCCTGCCAGAGAATCCAAAGGAAGCCACTTCTATCAGAAGACGTTCCCTCAGATTCTTCTACGATACAGAGATAAAAATGCTATATCAGCGATCATACGATGGATTACTGCTTCGGTGTCTGTCAAATACAGAAGCCAAGGAAGCTGTACGCGAAGCTCACGACGGCGTCTGTGGGGCCCATCAGTCTGGCCCAAAATTGCAAGACCGCCTTCACCGAATGGACTATTACTGGACCATGATGGTTGCAAATGCAATAGATTATGCACGAAAGTGCAAAGCCTGTCAAATCCACACAGATTTCATCCACCAGCCATCCGAGTTTCTACATCCAACGATGGCAGCCTGGCCTTTCGAAGTATGGGGAATGGACATCATTGGTCCGATTACTCTGTCTTCGTCCTGGGGACATTGCTTCATACTTGCAATCAAAAATTACTTCTCCAAATGGACGGAGGCTATTCCGCTGGCAGAAGTAAAGACTTCAAACGTGATCAGCTTTTTCAAGCATCACGTCATCTATCGCTTTGGACTACCCCGATGGATCATCCACGACAATGGTCCGCAATTCGTAAGCCATGCCTTCTATCAATTTTGCGACAAACACCGAATCCAGAATATTGCTTCAACGCCATATAATCCAGCAGTGAATGGTTTGGCAGAAGCATTTAATGAAACTATAATCAAGCTGCTCAAGAAGTTCGTGTCCTCAAATAAACGTGACTGGAATGAGAAGCTTGGCGAATACTTATGGGCGTACCGTACTACAGTACGGACGGCCACTGGGAACACACCATTCTCTCTGGTGTATGGGAGTGAGGCAGTTCTCCCGCTGGAGACTCAAATCCCCTCACTCCGCATTGCCCTTACCTATCGATTGACAACGGATGATAATCACCATCGCCGGTTACAAGAGTTGGAGGCTCTAGACGAGAAGCGCCTGTTAGCTCAACAACGAATCGAGCTGTACCAAACACGTATCTCGGAAGCTTTCAAAAAGAAGGTTAAAATTAGAATATTCCAAGTGGACGATCTCGTTCTGGCAGATCGGAGGCCGATGGTTATAACTCACAAAACTGCCGACAAATTCCAGCCAAAATGGGAAGGCCCATTCATTATCGAGGCTGTACTCTCCAGTGGTGCGTACCGCCTCGCAAAACAAAATGGAGACTTGCTCATGTTGTCCATCAACGATAAGTTTCTGAAGAAGTATTATGTCTGAAATGACATCCTCCAAATCTTTTCAGATTATTGAGTTATGTACCCACTGGTACCACTGAACTTACATTCTGACTCCAAATTTCCTAGAATGATGAGTTATGTACCCTCCAGTACCGTTGAACTTACATTCTGACTCCAAATTTCCCAGAATGATGAGTTATGTACCCTCCGGTACTGCTGAACTCATATTCTGACTCCAGATCTCCCGGATTGTCGAGTTATGTACCTGCAGGTACCGCTGAACTTATACTCTGGTCACTACAGATGAATCTATATCGTATCTTTTTAGGAAGTAAGTCATGTATGATCATACCTCTGAACTTTCTTCCTACAAGAGCTCCCTCCTCATGATCTAATACCCGCACTTTCAGTGCATAAATAGGGTAACAGATCCATAAATTTTCTGAAACAACCACGTCGATGTTACCTCTGAGTTGTTTCCCTTCCATCAAAAACAAATCACCCCTAACGTAGAATTTCCATGTCCTCATTACCTCTGAGTTGTTCTATATACCTTTCATGGAGCCCACTCCTGCCATGTCCTCATTACCTCTGAGTGGGAAGGCTCCATCAAAAAACCCTCATATTTACCACGTCTAAGTAAGTATGTTAGTTTTTCTCTCGACTTATTATCCATACCCAAGACCGGAGTACGCCAAGGATAATAGGCCCACAAATGTCCTCTGTTGACCACAAAGGTTGTACTAAGTACATGCCCCTCATTTCTCATCATACCCAAAGAGCCCAGTTGCTCTATGGCATCACTACCAAAATTTATCGTTTTAGCGACGGCCCCATCCGTCGCTAAACCGACGGTAATTACGAATAGCGACCGATGACCGGCGGATTTTGGCCAAAAACATCTGTCGGTAATCAGCTCGTCGCTAATAACGGTCCGTCGCTAAGTTGTCGTCAAACGACGGAATAGCGACGGATTATCGACGTCACAATACGAAGCATTAGCGACACATTTTCGACGGACTGTCGTCCATTTCAACTATTAAGTACTGAACTGTGCAGACAATAGCGACGTAAAATTCCGTCGGAAACCCGTCATAATAGCGTATCAGAGCGTATCGTTCTGTCGCTCATCCGTCGGTATTCATCGGTAACGAACGACGGATTAGCGACGGGTGCTGACGGACTGTCCGTCGATCAGGTTCTGGAAATGCTTGGCATTTCCAGTACCATGACGATGGAAGAGTAGTCGCTAATCCGTCGCTACGACGTCGCCACAGCGACGGATTACTGACTGATTATCCGTCGCCATGGTTCTGGAAATGTCAGGCATTTCCAGAACCATGTCGACGGATAGTCCATCGCAAAGCAGTCGCTAGAGCGAGCGACTGTTTAGCGGCTGATTATCAGTCGCCCTGGCGACGGACAGGCCGTCGCTATTCTGTCGAAGTTTATACCACCAGAACCTTGCCGACGGATAATCCGTCGAGAATCCGTCGCTACCTGAAAACACTTTAAAAACTCCATATAGCGACGGCTAATCCGTCGACGAACCGTCGGCAACTGGGATTATCTGTCGCTAAACGGTCACTAGTCCGTCGCTAACTGAGTTTTTTGGGAAAAAAATTGCAGCACTTTCCCTGTTCACAAATATATGCATAAACCAAACCAATATATAATGCACACCAATTATCCAACAATCACACAGACCCAATATATAATGCACACCAATTATCCAAGAATCACATAGACCAAATATGCACATACGAATTTAATGCACACCAATTATCCAAGAATCACAGACCAAACCAAATTAATAGAAAATAAATATTAATTATCCTAAAGAGTAACATAATATCCGGTGCTATAAGCCGATTATAGCACAATTAATCCAAAGCTCTCACAAATAATCCAAATTTTCTTAATACAATATTTTAAGAAGGAGGAGGTCGATTGTCCGGTGGTGGTAATCCCATATGCGACCGACGAATATACTCCTCCACAAGGTACGCAGGCAAGCCGTTGTAGACACTGCTCGGAAGTCGGCGTAGCTGCTCTGCGGACATGAGATCCAGGAGTGACGTCACAGTCGTAGGCGGTACCACAGGGGTATCAGGGTTGAAAGAAAGATGGCCCAAGGAAGATGGACCGACTCCTGCAGTCGACGGACCAGTAGAAGACGGACGAGCACCATCAGCAGACGTACCGGCAGCAGCAGACGGACCGGCAGCAGCAGACGCAGACGGAAATTACGTGGCAAATTGCTCCCGCAAGGACGATACTGCCTCGTGCAGCTGCGTAAGCTGCGACCTAACATCATCGTCTGCCCGGGCCACGGGAGGAGGCGGTGTCGGTGGAAATCTCTGCGTCGCCACATGCAATGGCCCTAGGGAGCCGACTCCGTACAGGAACCCTTTCTTAAAGCCGCCGACGGTATCTACGAACAAGTCGTTCCGAGCGGCCAAAGAAGAGGGCGTCCGGAAGGGCGTCATTTTACCGATATCCTCGGTGTCGGTTAACTGAGCCCGACTAAGGGACTCACGATACGCAGCCTATCAAATGAATGTGTTTATATTATAAGATTTACCTAAGTTGTAATCTAAATCCTATGTTTCACTAAGTTAAGTGTGAATCCTAAGTTTACCTAAGTTATAGTCCGAATACTTTTAATTCTAACGTTAATCTCATAAACATAAGTACTTACATCAGTCTCCTTGGCCCTCTAGTCGACGAAGCTCCCGTCCTTCCGTCTTTTGTGCGTATGCAGGATTACGTCGTGCTTGGTGACCGATTCTGGCGCCCTTCCCTCCTTTACCGCCCGTTGGGCCTGCATACGAAATTTCCGTAGAAACTAATTAACTCCTTTAATTAATAATACCTAATTCGATAGTAAAATAAATTTACGGATTGCTCACCAGATCTACAAGTGTCGCTGCGTAGGACCTTGATCCCCCCGTATGAAGGCCCGCGGCAGATCGGTTCACCTTCGCCTTCTCCGATTTCTCCTTGTACGCAGGGTTATCCATCATGCCTAAGAGGTCCTCATAATACTCCTGCCGGATCCAATTCGGCCTCGTATGCCCCATTTTTAGGTCATGAATCATATCCCGTATCTTCTTCGAGCAAGCGCTTCTGTAGGTCATGCGGATCCCCTCCTCGCGATGGGGGGGCCACCAGTACGTTGTATAACACAGAAAATCAATTATTACATAATTTAAAAAATGGTTGATTAAAGAATCACATAGACTTAACCAAAAGATATAGATATATACCCTCAACTCGTCGAGCCAGACGTACTGCACGTTTGGGGGCACCGACGAAAAGCTGAGGTAGGGACCGTGGAAGTTAGCCCTGATAATTTCTCCAAGGGCCCTGCCAACATTAAACGGAAAAAACCTACAAAGTAGAAATGACTGGATTATTAACTTGAATAAATGAAAGAAATTTAATAAATTAACTTAAATTTACTTACGAGGTCCCCGCGGGCCATAGCTCTCGTCGGAACTCGCCTCTCGGCCTCTCTGGTGCCGTCGAAGGATCCGCGGGTCCGCGTATGTACTCTCCAGTAACCGGATGGAACCGAGTATGGGGGTACTCTGGGGCCTACTGTGCAGTAACTGGGGCATCTCCTGGTGGATCCGCTGCTGGTGGTTCCGATAGCGGAACGGATCCGCTAGCAGATCCGAACTCATGTCTCGATGAAGTGGTCGATCGAGGACGGGATGCGTCTGTGTCCGGGGTACACTCCGGGTCGGGCTCGCTCGATGGGGTCACATCCCGGGAACTTTGAATGAGACCACGACCACCAGCACTAGTACGACCACGACCACGACCCGCACCACCACCACCACCACCACCACCACGACCAGCACCACGACCACGGCCAGCCATCATGACCTGTAAATAGAACACATAAACATAATTAACAATATAAAAGTGTAAATAGATATAAAAAACTAAACTAAAATATACATACCACCAGTAGGGATATGAGTGCCGTCGCGACGAAAAAGACTAAGAGTGCCATCTGCAATAAGTAAATAATCGAATGAAAAAAATATGAATTCACGTAATTGCTTTTATGAGGTCAAACTTAATTCACGTAATTGGAAGTATTTTTAATATACAATAATATTTAACCTAATCATCGTCTTCATTCTCATCCTCGGCCTCGTCTTCATCATCATCCTCCTCATCCTCATCCTTATCCTTATCTTCATCGTCGATTTCATCTGTATCCTCATCCCTATCAAATTCTTCTTCTTCTTTTTCTTCTTCTTCGTCTTCTTCTTCTTCTTCTTCTTCTTCTTCTTCTTCTTCTTCTTCTTCTTCTTCTTCTTCTGCCTCAAAATTTAGGACAAGACGCCTCTTTCTCCCCTGGTTTACAGCTAAGTCTTGTGTATCAACCTCTTCCTTCCCTCTATTTTCCTCAACAATATCTTCAACATCCATTGTATCTGAGTGTTGTCCCAAGTATTGGAACTTTTCGATCTGGTCCTCTTAGTATGCTGGGTCTCCAATGTTGAATGTATTTCTAGATTTAATCTTACATACTGCCCACCAGTCAAATCGATCTCTACGACGTCTTGGGTAGCTTGTATAGTAGACTTGAACAGCCTGATTTGCTATCGCAAATGTATCAGACCCTCTATACCTTCTGCGATAATTTATATCGACGAATCCAAATTGTTTATCGATTCTCCAACCGATATTTGGTGTAGTATCAAACCACTCACATTTGAACATCACAATATGCATATCATATGGGCCAGTATATTGTAAATCTACAATATCCTGAAGCACTCCATAATAGTCAAAGTCCGTCTCGTCGTCATAGACGGTGCCTCTTATGCAAACACCGGAATCCTTGGTATTGATGCCGTCATTGATAAATTCGACATTTATAGCATTCTGAGTTGACTTAAACCTGAAGCCATTAACGACATAGCCTGGCCAAGTCTTTATTTGCTTCTTCGGTCCCAGTGCTAGATAACAAACACTCTCATGAGTGAGTGTTGTTTCAGGCAATAAAACCTGTAAACAAATATTTATAATTTAAATATTTCAGATTATATTTTAATAATCTCAATTATAATCACAGTTACTTACGTATTTGCGAAACCATGACGGAAATGTACAATCAACCTCTCTTTGAAGTCCCTCATCGGTAATATCGGGTCTCCTCATTTTGACTTCATCTCTAAATACACTATTAGAGAAAATAAGAATATATAAGTGTAGTCACTTACTTCATCAAATTCGAGATTATAACGAGTGCAAGTGTACTGACTTACTTTTCCAAATCTCTCACTTCTTGTATGTCACAGTTTAATAAGACATATCGGTGAGCGGCATCATACTCGTCGTCTGTCAACAACCGTCTTTTACTAGCCCCAACAAGCTTGCCCCTTACATTGAATCTTCCTCCATCCTCAACGTCCTCGTCATTCCTTTGAGGTCTATTTCGATTTGTTTTAACATGAGTATCGAAATAAATGGAGCAGAAGTTTGACACCTCTTCGATAAGATATGCTTCGCATATCGAAGCCTCTATATGAGTTTTGTTGCCAACTTTCTTCTTTAGATGGTGTAGGTATCTAGAGAGACAAATTATCTTGAGAATTAAGAAAGAATTTTAAAACCCACTGAAATTTAGCTTAAATTATATCGATATTTATGTACCTTTCAAATGGGTACATCCATCGATAATGAACAGATGCACCGACACGGGCTTCGTATGCTAGATGAATCGGTAGATGCTCCATGCTGTCGAAGAAGCCAGGAGGAAATATTTTCTCCAACTTGGAAATTGTTAAGATAATCTTCTCCTCAAGTTCAACCATATGTTGCACAGTCAACTTAGTTGAACAAATATCCCTAAAAAATATTGATAGCTCGGCCAACGGAACCCATACAGCAGAAGGCAACAACTCTTTCAAAGCAATGGGCAGTAATCTTGCCATAAACACGTGGCAGTCATGACTCTTTATTTCCGTTAGCTTGCGTTCATTGAGGTCAACGCATCTAGACAATTTTGCCACATAGCCGTCGGGAAATCTTAAAGTAGCTACCCACTTGCAGATTATTAATCTATCTTCCTTGCTCAATGTGTATTGTGCTATCGGCTTACTTAATTGTCTAGCAGCTCCTCTTTGTATCAAGTTCAGATAAGGACGCTTGCATATCTCGACAATGTCTTGTCTTGCTTTTGGATTGTCCTTCGTCTTTCCTTTAATGTCCATGACGGTATTGAAGACATTATCGAACACATTCTTTTCGATATGCATAACATCAAGATTATGCCTTATAAGATTATCTTTCCAATAAGGCAAGTCCCAGAAGATACTCCGTTTGGTCCAGTTATGGGTTTGTCCGAACCCATCGACACGATTGTTCGATGGATCTTCCATTACAGTGGGCAAATCCTTTACATCTTCCCAAATATCGTATCCTGACAATCTGGCAGGCGGATGAGAAAATTCTTGTTTTCCAGCTCTGAATGCGTCCTTGTTCTTTCTCCAAGGATGACTCGCGGGCAAAAATTGACGATGACAATCAAAGAAAGAAGTTTTTCCTCTATGCTTAAGGCGGAACGCCTTACTATTTTGCATGCATATCGGACAAGACAGGGTGCCGTGAGTACTCCATCCCGACAGCATACCGTATGCGGAAAAATCATTGATTGTCCACATCAGTGAAGCTCTCATCTGAAAGTTCTGTTTCCTGGAAATATCATACGTCATGACGCCGATCTTCCACAGCTGTTTTAGCTCATCCACCAACGACTGTAAATATATATCGATATTCTTCGTTGGATTTTTGGGACCCAGTATGATAGCTGTAAAGAACATATAAAGAGTCTTCATACACATCCATGGTGGCAGATTGTAAGGGGTCAGAATGACCGGCCAGCAGGAGTATTGAGATCCCGACTGTCCTAAAGGGGCGAATCCATCAGAACATAGCCCCATGCGTACATTTCTGGGCTCTGCAGCAAAAACTGGATGGCAAAAATTGAAATATTTCCACGCCTCTCCATCCGAAGGATATGACAATTCTCCATCGTCCTTTGTGCGTTCTTCGTTGTGCCACATCATGTGTTCTGCTGTATTCTGAGACATATACATCCTCTGCAAGCGCTTCGTGATCGACAAGTAACGCATATACTTATAAGGACGTCGATTTCTAGTTGACTTTCCTTTTCCCCTGACTTCCTTGTAACAATCCGCATTACAGAAGTGGCAACTTTCTACATCCTCGTTCTCCTTGTAGTACAACATGCATCCGTTGCGACAACAATCTATCTTGTCGTACCACAGTCCCAGTTTTCGGACCATCATCTTCGACTTGTGGAAGTTTTTTGGAAGCTCTTTTGATTCCTTCGGTAACACCTCCTTCATTAGTTGTGTAATCCGATCATAGCAAGTTTGTGGCAAGTTAAAATTGGACTTTATGTTCAACAACCGCATCGTCACTGACAGTACGGAATGTGGATCACAACCAGGATATAAAGAAGTTTTAGCATCCTGAAATATATCATAGAACTCCCTCGCCTCGGGATTAGGATCCTCCGGATCAAAATTAGGTCCTGTCGCGTCGTACACCATATCTCGTGCAGGGTTCTACACGTCTCCATAATCAACGGAGCATTCGTCATCATCGACGACAAAATCCGCTGCAGCATTATCATCAAAAGCATAAGTAGCAGCATTCGCAACCTGTCTTTCGGCATATAGTTCACCTTGCGATGACCACAGGCCGTAATCACGTACGAAACCCTTACGGGTCAAATGATCTCTTACACTCACCACTTCTTCGTAACGTCTATTGCGACAATTACGACATGGACACTTAATTTTGTTACCGTCCATAAACTGAGCTTTGCTTATGGCATACTTAAGAAACACTTCCACGCTTGCCTAAAAATCGTCACTCACACCTATTCTGCTCTCGTGTTGTCGTTTGTACATCCATGTACGATCAACGAAATAACGATCCATCACAGATTAGATGTAAAAATCAGTATAGTAAGACAAACTAAACAGAATTAGTATATAATCATGTAACTGGTGGATCCGCTAGTATTCTAGCTCGAGAAGAGAAAAATCTAAATACAGTTGTTACTAATAGTTCGATACCGATAGTGCGATACCGATACCGATACCGATAGTGCGATACCGATACCGATACCGATAGTTCGATACCGATAGTTCGATACCGATAGTGCGATACCGATACCGATACCGATAGTGCGATACCGATACCGATACCAATAGTTCGATACCGATAGCATGGTTTAAAGTATCGGTCGATACTGATCCGATACGGCCGATACCGATACGGTTTGGCATGTTTCGATCCGATACCGACCGATACCAAATATTGACCGATACCGACATTGGGGGTCTTTGTTCCGATCAATTCGACAAAACCAATCGGTAAGGGTGACTACTATTTCATATAATTTCAAAACTACTAAGAAATAATGCTGAAATACTTAAAATTATGCCTAAATGTATAAAATATATGTTTTTAAATGTAAATAATTTATTAATAATTATTTGTTTTTTGATACCAAAGTCCGATACTCCGATACGATACCGTCAATACTACCGATATCGTCGATACCAATACTCATAGGAATAGTCCGAAACCGATATTGTGAACCTTGACCGATAGTGCGATACCGATAGTACGATACCGATACCAAACTGAGTCAATCTATCTATTTCTAAATTACAAGAGTCCACTTCTAGGAAATGGTAGCTATATCCTAATTATCTAGTCTAAAATTAACTTGGTTAGGATACTAGAGTGTCCTTATTTTCTAGCAAGCACTACCTTAGTCTAGTCACACTAGCATTAATTACCTATAATTCCTACCATGTCTACAATCACACATTACACCCCAAGCCGTCCTGCATGCTAATAGGCATGGTAGGCCTGCCTTTCATTCCTCACTCTCTAAAGCACACATACACATATATATGTATATCACAGTTAGATGTATAGATATATACATCTATATAGAAGCACACAACTGACTTATGCAGATGAAGAACTCGCACTATCCTTGACACAGTGAACATATACACCATGAACCCAAACTCCATATTCACATTTACTAATCCAAACACCACCAAACTAATGGATAACATCCAATATGGATAACACATTATTTAGCCAATATATAAACTCGGATGAATTTGATAAGCAAAGCCCCCCGCCGCCCCCGACCAAAGCCCACCGCCCCAAGCCCGCCGCCCAGCCCCCGACGCCCCCACCCCAAGCCTGCCGTCCAGCCCCCAACGCCCCTGCCCCAAGCCCGCCGCCCAGCCCCCGACGCCCCCGCCCCAAGCCCGCCGCCCAGCCCCCGACGCCCCCGTCCCAAGCCCGTCGCCCAGCCCCCGACGCCCCCACCCCAAGCCTGCCGCCCAGCCCCCGATGCCCCCGCCCCAAGCCAGCCGCCCAGCCCCCGACGCTCCCGCCCCAAGCCAGCCTTCCAGCCCCCGACGCCACCGTCCCAAGCTCGCCGTCCAGCCCCCGACGCCCCCGCCCCAAGCCCGAATGTCCCCAAGCCCGCCGCCCCCGCTGCCCCTACGTCGACACCGCAACACAGAGAGAGAGATCGAGAGAGAGAGAGAGAGAGGAGGGATTACCTTCGGGAGAGAGAGAGGAGAGGATGCTGACGCCGTTCACCGAAGCCGCGCATGAGAGAGAGAGAGAGAGAGAGAGAGAGAGAGAGAGGAGAGAGATTGAATTTGGGGGGAATGCTAAAAGTTCCCCCCGCCTTTTCATTTAAGTCTGGAACATAAATTTAGCGACGGCATAGCGACTGCCATAATGCGTCGCTAAGTAGTCGCTATTATTGATTATCCGACTGAATATCCGTCGCTACGTAGTCGAAGATATGGCCCGCCAATTATCTACACAATTCTCGCCAAATAATCGACTACTTAGCGACGACTGGGGATCCGTCGCTATAATTCTGACAGTCTAGCGACGGACGTGCGACCTTTCCTCCCCCTAAAATTAAAATAAAAAATGGCAAAGGCATGTAGTCGGTACTCAGTCGCTGAGCGGCCATGAAGCCGTCGCTAACACCGACGAAAAATTTCCGTCGCTAATTGAGTGTATTTTGGTAGTGCATTATTTCTTCCGATACCAAGAACGTCCACGGCCATCTTACCGTAGAATTGTTCTAAGTATCCCCATTAAACTTGTTATCCGTACCTAAAACCAAGGTATGCCAAGGGTAACAAGTCCACAAACAGTCCTCCAGTAGGGCAAATACTATAACACCACAAACGCAATAAGCAATACAAATGAAGGGTAAAATAAAACATACTCTTTTATTTGTAAGTCAAAAGTACTACATGTTCTGGGACCATGTCCCTCTCAAGAAAAGAAAAGAACGTAAACAAAAGAAGGAAAAGGCCGACTATGGTTCGGCGATACATAATTCCATGAGACGGTCCCTCAGCAAGACAGTCGACCGCTCAAACCTCTGCTTGGCCCGGCGTTCGACCTCATGAGTCAGCCACCCCGCATCTTCCAGGTGCGCATGAGCCTGCCAGCCATCCTCATGCTTCTTCAGAGCACGCTCCAGGCTAGCGGAAGCTCGGGTGACCTCTTCGACCTCCTGAACGATCAGCTCTTTATCCACACGAGAAGCTTCGAGCTCAGATTCCAAGAAAACCAGCTTTCTCTGGAGCTCGAGGATCTGCTCCCTTGTATCGACTATTCCACGGGAGGCGGCCGCTTCCCGAGCCATGCAATCCTCGCTCATGTGGCTTAGCTAGTCATACTGGAGAGATAGGTCGCTGAGGTCCTTCATTATAACTGGCTTAGACTTATCTCGTACAACTCTTACCTTCTCCAAGACTGTGGGTGAGGAAGTCACGCACTTGATCTATTGCTGCAGATAGATCAGCTTGCCGTAGCACTTAAAACTGGGCCACGAACTGATCAGTCTCTAGCAATTTGGGCTCCAGAAATGAGGGTTTTAAGAATTTCAATTTGGCCACGAGCACATTGTCGGGCCAAGGCAAAGGGGGTCCCCCGCTCCATAGCAGCTTCGACCCCTCTCTTCAAGTGGCGGTAGAAACTATCAACCACATCCTGTGACGCCTCATCTAAAACTTCCGCAGAGGACGGCGTCAAAGGAAGTGTAGCTGGCAGTGTCGAAGGAGATGCACCAGAACTTGCTACCCCTGCCACCAGGGAAACAAATTCCGAGCGAAAAGACGCTTGGATAGCAGCTAACTCCTCCTCCGCGGCCCGAAGAACCTGGATACTCGGCAAGGCGGAGAGGTCGACCCCCGAAGCTACTTGAGCAGAGGAGGACGCAGAGACCATTACTCCTTGTCCTGGCTGTGCCGCCATCTGATCTCCCGAACTCGATCTGGCGGGAGGCCCCTCAATATAAGTTGGAAGGGGAGGGGCACACTCCCCTCAACCAGATCCCCGCTGGCAGAGCCTACCCGGACGATGTCTGTCATCGACAGTGAAGAGGCAGGACCCGTATGTCCAGAGCAACTATCAATCAACCTAACCCGAAGGATATGATGATAGAGCAAATGAGCCTCCTCACTAGTCAAGATCTGGCTTATCTTACCAGGAGAGGGTTGTGGAGGCTGAGGTTCGCTCACAACCGCCGTAGGCCCTTCACCAAAGACTTCCAAGCCAAATTCAGCTGGCTCCTCTGCCCCAGCCGCCCCGGAAGGAGATATGACTCGGTCAATGTCACCCTGCCGAAATTCAGCAGTCTCAGGGACGGGTCCAGCGGAGCCGCCGTCGCCCTGGATTGAGACCTCAGCAGCATGAGATCCCTCAGCCGCCGCCGAGAGGACCCCGGCAGAAATAATCTTGGCACACATGTCGCTAATCAAAGTGGTCAGGGCCGGATCGACTTCAGAAACCGCGATCGATTCTCTAGAGTCTGACTCTTCTGACGCTTACAGGGAAGAAAGAAAATGATTAGATCATAGTTCAAGAAAAAAAGGGCTAAAGAAGGAGAGGGTCGTAATTTAACTCACCTCCAAAACGGCGTCATCACCTTCGCCTCTCTCTTTAATGAACAGCCCACGGCGTCTTACGGTAGCACGTTTCATGGAGAAGGTTACGCTAGCAATAGACTCACGCCTTCCACGCTTGCGTGAAAGGCCGGGCACAACAAGCGGTTGATCTGTCACCACCTCATCTGGCACAACAGGCGGCTGATCTGCCACCATCTTATCTAGCACGACAGGCGGCTGATCCGCCATCACCTCTTCCGCAGGAGGGAGAGAATTATCGACATCATGCTCATCAACCTCTTCGTCCACATTTGTGGACTCAGAGTTAGGCACATGAATCGTATTTGCCCTCTTCTTCCTCGTCTTAGACCCCTTGGGCTTCTCTGCTAAGCCAGTACCCACAATAAAGCTGGTACTCGAGTTAAAATTAATGGGAGGCTTGCTCACTGTAATATGGTATAGGGCCGCCATATACAAAATCTCCCCTGGCGTCTCACTATCAGGAACCGAAAAGCTGGTTTGGGTATGAACCGTGTCATAACAATGCCATGCCCTGATGCCATCCAGGACGCTACCTTCAATGCCCAGGTAAGAGCTGGGACTGTCAAATAATAGCTGGTTATACCTGAACTGGCAGAAAAACCTGCTGGGCAAGTAGGGCTCCAGGTAGACATTATTGCGATTGCGGTATACTGGGTGCGCTGGACGGATATTACGCAACCAAAGGAGCATCTTCTCCGGCAAGAGGTGAGGAGGTCCGGGACCATCAATATGTACGCCCCTCACTTCTTCAGCGGTAAAACAAGAAACAAACACAAAAAAGTTATATCTGTCCACTCTCGTCAGCGCCCTCCGACAGGCTGGCATAGTGCTGCACTCCCAGGGCTGATGGTGATATTGGAAAATGAAAGCATTATCAGCCGTGACACCGTCTTCTGCTCCAGGCCTCATCAAGGACCGGCAGTGCATCAACATCCACCCCATAAGATAATGGTATGGCAGCTCTATGCGCTCAAAATCTATCACCATGTCACGGGCGATGACCTTGGACGAAAAGGTGTAAAGCCCATGGTGTATGCTGCACACCATGGCCGGAAGAAGGGCCAGTCTGACCCCAAAGACCAGCTTTACGATAGGGAGGATAAAGTGGCAGCTGATCCTCTCAATGGAACCCGCCCCTCCTGAGACTACGCAGTTCCGTAGCCACACCATTAGGAATCCTGCCAAAAATGCCTTCTCTGACAGTTGCTGAGTACTATAATAAAAATAACTGAAGGAGTCAGTTTGACTCCCAAATGTGTCGCCCGTGGACCTCGATCTCTTGGCATTTGACGCCAGGTTTTATACCTCCTCCGGGGTTTAAGGATCTCGGGAAGAAACCCGGCCTAAGGCGCCTAGGGTGAAAAGGTATGAGACCCAGGACCTGGTATGAGAAATGCTCCCCTCCGAGCTGCCATCCTTCTTAATGGCCGTCTGGTGACAAGTACTGTGGTGACATAACAATTCTCGATATACGGCAACAAAGCCCAGGAACCGCCGATCCAAATCCTCGAGCTCTTCGCTCGTAGGGGTATACACTTCAAAGACTTCTTCTCCCCAGGACAGCTTGGAAATAACGTACATCTCGTGGAGAGCGAGTTCCAGCTCCCCTCCAGGCGTGAGGAAGGTTCCCGTCCGCCGGTTGTACATCTCCAGGAGAGCCATGAACAACGACTTATTTATGGATAGACCATGACAGGTGTCCCGAATGGCGTAGTAGAGGCCGATCTCACGCAGGAGAGTCTCATACCTCCGTAGAATCTACGTGGTCACTTAGCCTACGCAGGGATAGGGTTTATCCAGTTCAGCAATGCCAACCGGTCGACGGAATAAGACCCTTTCCGAGCAAGCTGATTCAAGAAGGTATCAGCTTGAGAGAACGTAAAATTGGGATCCGATACATTTATGAAGGTACCCGGAGCCAGTCACATCACGTACCGACTGACCGGTTCCCTTCCCGCATATGCTAACCCTAAATTCCTGTTGAAATAGATGTTTCCCACAATCATCCCCGACCTGCTTGGAGTCAAGGAGTCCACCATCTTTCTGTCCAGCGGTAAAATGTTGAACCATGACAGAGAAAAATGACGCTCTATCGGAGGGATATGGATCTCCATCCCGTCAAGAGTAAAGTCCCAACTCTCAGATATATCCAACACTCGGGAGTTCTTTGCAGACAAAGCATCCCCAAAGAGGAACGTCGACTTTAGGTATTTTCCCTCCAATTGCCCCAATTTTATCATGGCACAGAGAAAGTAGAAGGGCTGGTTCTTGATAGCATTCAGCCTATCCAAAGGCTCGTCTGTGGGAAGCTGGTTCGTCATATATTAGACTACGTGGTCGAATCGCACACCCATAGCAGACTGGGCATGACCTACCAGAGGCTCTCCTGCTGGATTGACTGGCAAATTTACTGGAGAAAGACAAAGAGGAACAAGATTAACAGATAGCTAAACAAAACCACCAAGTATCTTTAGGCTTATGCGGCCCAGTCCACATGAGCTTATACGGCTCTATTTAGTATGAGCTTATGCGGTTCTGTTTAAAAGAGCTCATGCAGCTCTGTTTAAACATGAGCTTATGCGACACTAATTAGCGTAAGCTTATGTAGCTCTGTTTAGCGTGAGCTTATGCGGTTCTGCTTAACGGAGCATTACGCGGCCCAATTCAGAAGAGCTTATGCGGCTCGATTTAGCACAAGGCATTATGCGGCCCAGTCCAGATGAGCTTATGCGGCCCTGTTTGAAGGGGGCTTCATGTGGTTGGGTTCAGAGGGACTTGTGCGGCTCTGTTCGACAGGTCATTATGCGGTTCAGTTTGTGAAGTGTTTATGTGGCCACTAGACAACTCCCATGCGGCTCGGACGTGGGATATACCCTCCATGCGGCTCAAACATGGGACGTACATGCGGCACATACAATTTGAACAGTTCGATGAAGACGAAGGACACATTAAAGGCTTGTGCATAAAACATGCAACAAAGCTATCTTTGTTAGGGCTTTTTGAAGCATATGATCTTCCTAAAGTCCTTACCAGCAATGGTGGGGCGAACGTCGGGATGAACTTCCGGCACCGCAGTCGACGTAGAAGCCACTCCCTTACCCTTCGCCGCAGCCTTGGAAGTCTTGGAGGCCATCGTTGATCGAAAAAAAGAAGAAGAGGACGACAGTTGGAAAAGAGAGTAAAGAGTTTCTTTCTCCAAATTACTCTAATTTATAGGAGGACAAAGGGGGGGCACGTGGACCGATGAACGCTTTAGGTCGTGTGCTGCAGGCAAAACCGACTCCTAGAATTTTGTCTCCTCTCATAAAGGAGATTCATCAAAGCACAAAATCTAAATATTTAATGAAACGACTCTTGGGATTCCCCAAAAAGACGGCTCTAAATCAAAAAATGAATCAAGGGCAATTCATGATGCCTACGTGGTAGAAAAGACAGTGTACGGCCAGAGCGATCCATGCGGCTAGGAAGTCCATGCAGCCAGGCAGTCCATGCGGCCAGAAAGGCCATGCGGCTAAGAAGACCATGCGGCCAGAACATCCTTTGCGGCCAGAAGAGATTATGTGGACATAGCCATGCTTCTTATTCAAAGTATTTCAATTTTATAAATTGAAAACTTTGAAGTGGGTCTTGTAGAAGCATGAAAAAGAACAGGAAAATCCATGCAGCTCAAAACAGAGGGAGTCTCATGCGGTTCAAAGGATCTCTAAGAGCTTAATGCGGCTCAAGAGTTTTATGCGGCTCAAAAGTCGCCAACATAGCCATGCAGCTCGAGTAAAAGCTATGTGGCCTTATGCGGCTCGCCTCTACAACTAGCCATTAAGCAGCGGCCTCATTTAATGCTCTGACACAACAAGACGGCTCTGACATAAAGGTGAACTGACAGCTCTGCCATAAAGCTGCAATGATGACTCTGACATAAAGGCGTGCTCCTAGGGAAACAAAAAAATCTTTATGGCTGGCATGATCCATCAAATCCCAAAGTCTTCTATACAGCTTTGACATGTGGCCAGCCGTATGCGGTTCAGGTGGAGGCCACCCCCATACGGCCGCTACCCTCCATGCGGCTTGGATCATGGGGACCATCTCCATGCAGCTCAAATGCTGAGAGGCCATGCCCATGCAGCCTTGATACGTGGCCAGCCTTATGCAGTTCACTTGGAAACCATCCTCATAGAGCTCAGATTTCGGAGGCCATACCTATGCGGCTGCCATCTTCATGCGGTTCAAATCCTGAGAAGGCACCCTCATGCGGCTCTGTCAAGACACCCTGTCCCTATGGCTCGCGGTTAAGACACGTAGCAGAGGATCATTTCCCCCCGCATCCTTACGGCTCGCAGCATAATGATGTTCGGACATGTGGCACCAAACTAATCAAGATTTATCCACTCAGATTTGTTACTATCAACAAATCCCAATAACCAGATTTAGTACAATTATCATAATTACCCGGATCAAATCAGATTTATTATAGTCAAGCAGATTGAACACGTAGCAAGAGATCCGAGCTTGTCATAACAAATCATGAAGATTCGTGGCAATCAACATTAATTGTCCATACGGATTTGGCACAATCAATATTAACTGCCCAGATTTGTTGCAATCAAGATTAACGGCCCAGATTTTTTGCCAACAAAATAGGATCAAGAAAAATGGTAATTAATCCCGAAACCGCCGACTCTTCAAGGGGCAATCATTGTAAACCCTAATGATCACACTCCACTCCTATAAATAGCAAGGTGTCATTCCCCTGCAAAACCCCCTGCTGGACAGATATAGAGAAAAAAGTATGCACAGAAGAGTCTCCCCACACATTCCGATAGCATTTATTCATCAGAGCCAAGTCTACGTCCGATCGTCCAAGGAGTAAGGCAGAGCTACCGTCGCTTTCCCGAGCCTCTACTGTCATCCCCCAGAATCAAAAATAAATAATCGTACTTAGGTTGCTGTATCTAGGTTTTCATTCCTAGGCTTTCTTTGTACGAGCGAGTTTGTATTGTGAGTCTAAGTTCAGTCCTCCTATAAATTTGTTCTGCACTTTTACAATCAATGGCAAACATGTACGTCTATACGAGCTGTGCTTCCAGTGAGGTTTCGATGTCACTACGCTTTCGGGCGACGAGAAGACTGCTATTTTGAAGGCAACAGAGTCATGGCACTTTTAGGCGAAGAGGAGACTGTGTTCCGAAGGCAATAGAGTCACTGTACTTTTGGGCGACGAGGAGACTGTGTTTCGAAGGAAACAAAGTCAGCACACTTTTGTGTGACGAGGAGACTGTGTTTGGAAGGCAACGAAGTCACTGTACTTTTAGGACACGAGGAGACTATGCTGAGACAATAAAATGACTGTGCTTTTGGGCTACGAGGAGACTATGTTGAGGCAACGAAGTCACTGCGCTTTTGGGCGACGAGGAAACTGTGCTGAGGCAATGAAGTCACTGTGCTTTAGGGCAACGAGGAGACTGTACTGAAGCAACAAAGTCAATGTGCTTTAGGGCGACGAGTTGACTATGCTGAGGCAATGAAGTCAATGTGCTTTAGGGCGACGAGTTGACCATGCTGAGGCAACAAAGTCACTGCATGCCCTTGTCAAGCTTTGAGGGGTTAAATGAAGAAGCCACTGAAGGGGATGCGCTTCTGGGCAGCTACGAGAGCTACACTTTTATAAGCGTCGAAGTTAATAATGGAGCCGTTGAAGGGGCTGCACTTCTGGGCAGCTATGAGAGCTGCACTTTTACGAAGTGTCAAAGTTGGTGACGGAGTCGTTGAAGGTGCTGTGTTTCTGGGCACTTATGAGAGATACGCTTTTACGAAGTGTCAAAGTTTGCTGATAGAGCCATTTGAAGGGGTTGTGCTTCTGGGCAGCTATGAGAGCTGTGCTTTTATGAAGCATCAAAGTTTGCTAACGAAGCCATTTGTAGGGGTTGCATTTTTCGGTAGCTATAAGAGCTACGCTTTTACGAAGCATCAAAGTTTGCTGACAGAGCTATTTGAAGGGGCTACGTTTCTGGGCAGCTATGAGAGCTTGTCTAAGTCGTTGTGCTTCTAAGGAATGACTGTCATTGGGCGGTTGAGTCAACAAGCATTTAATTGCTGCCGCTTTGGGGGGCTCGAGAAGCAGAGACTAAAAAGCTTAGTCAAATGAATCAATTAAATAAGATTCAATGTGTTGAGTCCTAGGTTCATCCCATTGATCCAGAGTCCTTTGACCGACTGCAACGTGTTATGTGGGTTAGACCATACAGCCTATATAAAGAGGAGTTTTTTGGTGAGATCTTGCTCACAGTTTCCATTCATTTCCCTGTTATGCTCGACTCCAACTTAGCTTTGGACGACCATAGGCCTTGCTTAAGTCGGTTGTTGGTTGTAGATCTCTTCGTTCAAAGAAGTTGTGGCTTTACAGAAGAACAACTATAGAGTTTCGAGATGTACTTGAGCGTTTGGCATTAGGGGTTCGAAATTGAACAATATCTTGGAGGTCTCCGAGGTCCAAGCTATCGGGTTTGGATTGATTGCCAACCCGAAGAGCCACAGGTATTGCTCTGCACTGCTCAATAATGGCTTCATTAGCCATATTGGAGTAGGGGGAGCTGCGCGCCCTGTTATGCTAGAAGAGCTGTATGTAGTACTACGAGCTTCGCGCAGGAGCTGTGTTCTTGCTCGGGCCAATAGCTGCTTTATTAGGCATATTGGTGTTCCCCTACGTGTGACTAGGTAGAGGCTCGCTCTGACGAGAAAGTGATTCGCTCCGACACTGCTGTGCTTTTGGGGTCTGCACGCTACTGAAGACTGCACATTTATGAAGGCCGCACATTTTTAGTCTGTGCTTTAGTCTATAGTATTTATATGTAACCAATCTATAATAGATCTTTTGTAAACATGATTTTAATAAAGAACTTTCCTTTATGTACTGTCTTTTTATAGCACGAGTTTTAAAGTGCATAGAAATTCATATGTCTCCTGCGCGTCTGACGACTTCTGCGCTTCTGTTGTTGTTTCGTTATTTTTATGCTTCTACAGTCGTAACGAGTACGGAAGGTGGATTTTGGCACGTCGTCGACTTAACTTGAGTTGATGGTAACCCGATCGAAGATCAATCTTCGAAAACACAGAGGTGCCTTGTAGTTGATCAAAGAGGTCGTCGATGCTGGACAGGGGATATTTATTCCATATGGTGGCTTTTTGAGATCGTGATAGTCTATGCAGAGATACATCGACCCATCCTTCTTCTTCACGAATAATACTGGGCTCCCCATGGCGGGACACTAGGTCGTATGAATCCTTTGTCGAGTAGCTCTTGCAACTACACTTTGAGTTCCTTTAGTTCTGTTGGGGCTATTCTGTATGGATCTTTGGAAATCGGACAGGTGTTAGAGAATGTATCAATGGTTAACTCAATCTCTCAATCGGGTGGCATGCCATGTAGCTCTTCTAGAAAAATGTCAGGGAATTCTACCATAACATGAGTTTAAGCTGCGTTTGCACCATCCTGTCGCATGTCACGCATGGAAGCCAAGTAGCTTTCATAGCCGGCATGCAGCATCCTTCGAACAGCTATCGCATAGATCACCTTGCAGGCCGTCGACATTTCACCACTCGAATAGCAAGATTTGGTCTCTCCCGACAGGCGAAAGGTGACCGTCTTTCTAGCACAGTCGATGGTGGCTTTGTAAGTGCTGAGCTAATCCATCCCCAGTATGATGTTATAGTCCTTGATATCTAGAACTATTGCATCTAAATATATTTTCCTACCTCCAATACAGATAATTTGGTACCTACAACCTGTGTATATAAGTAGTTGCGTGCTTGATGGTGTGCTAACACTAAGGTTAAGGTCTAGAGGTGTCACAAAAAATTTATGATCTTTGACAAAATTTGCTTATATGAAACTATGTATAGCACCTAAATCAAACAGTATACGAGCATGTTTGTTATTGAAGAGCAGTATACTTGTCAAGACTGTGTCAGATATGAATGCTTTATCCCGGGTCAAGGCATAGACTCATTCCTGGGCATTGGAACGACGGTCTTGGCCATTTTCTTGTATGCTTAGAGGAGCTCGAGGTGCCTGGCCTCAGTTCTGCTGGTGCTGCGATTGTGGAGGGCATTAGTTCGGCCCACATTCCAAGAAGTTGCATGCGATGTGGCCTACTCGACTGTACTTGAAGCATGCTCCATTTTTCATTCGACATTCGTTAGCTATGTGCCTCTCCTTGTTGCAATGATCATAATGTATTCTTTCCTTGGTTTCTGCCTCCGTTTTTGTAGTTTGGACGCTTATCTGTATTGTTCCCTCCTGGATCACTATGGCATTTATGATCTTTATAGTGTACAATGCCGGATGTGGCAGGAGGATACTGAGGCTCAAGGCAGAGGCATGTTTGAGTGACTCGCAGATTGTTTGGTATTCGGGCACAGTCGCATGGGAAAAATTGGAAGGCCTTAAGCCTACTTCGAATCTCCGTGCTCGACTCGATATTGTTGGGAGATAAACACAAGCAAATTAGCCCAGCTTGTTAAATTTTATAGCATACTGATGCACCATCATGTTTTTCTGCTTATGTTGCATAAACTCATTCTCCTTCGCCAGACAGATCGTTATGGGTAGGTACTCGACTTTGAATGCCTTACGGAAGGTAGCCCAAGAGATCAGTGCAGTTGAATCATCGTAACGGATCGCTTGTTTCTGAACGGCCCACCAGTCGTGCATGTTCGACCGAAGTTAAAGTTGAGCACAAGCGACTTACTTTGTTTTTTCGATGTCGAAGAGCTCAAAGTTGTTTTCGATCTCTTATAACCAATCGATCGCAAAAGAAGATTCTTCAGTACCAGAGAAGGAAGTGTGAAACGCCTTTCTGAAATTGGTGATATCGAAGGCGTTAATACTCTTGCAGTCCAGGCTGAGGCGTAGGCTCCCTTGGTGAGACTTTCGCAATTCGGGCCACAGGTTCGATGGTACAGGTCGTTGTAGAATTTTCGTTGGCCACCACTGTTTGTACTAGTTGTCATAGTGTATCAAGCTGTTATTGCTGCCTCTTGAACTTTGCTTCGTACCTGTCTTCGAATTGGGCATGTCGCCTTTCGGATTGCAGGCTTATAGTTTCATTTTCAGTTGGTGTGCTGCGGCCTGTCTCTCCTTCATTTCCAACATATGCAACATCTTCCCCATAGCGTTGTCGGAAGGCCTCGGAACTACTCGAGCCACTAGAAGCACTCGCTTCGTTCACAGCCGCAGGTTCCACAACTACTGGAATAAGAAGGCAACTTCCAATAGTTTTTGAAAATATTATGGACTCACTTTATGGAACAACTCATATCATCGACATGAGGTCAAAGGTTCAAGACTCGAGACGAAAGGCCAAGGATGTAAAGCTGTCATCTGATACCATTATGTCATGCTATGATTCTGCAGAATCTATATTCGTCTCCTGGGCGTGATGCCGTACGAACCTATGTTGCGTTCGCATAAGGCAAGTCATAAGGTTATCTGAAACACAACAACACAGAGAGTACGTATAGAAATTGAATAACACATATGATAGAAGAAACCTTGCTTTATTGATAATGAACATCATTTACATGACTCGATTACATCTTGATGCCTCATGGGCTTACAACTTGACTCAAAATAAACGATGATGAGATAGTCGTTCCCTATATTTCATCCATTTCATACAACTGACATTTGCAAACCACCTGGAATGGTATGGAGTTGTGCCATTTTTCTTGGACTGATGTAGAAAGTCTTCAAAAGTATTCAACAAAAGCCGTCGGCACACGGACGAAGTTTCAAGACACGAACGTCGCCTTGCTAGCTGGCACGTTCCACTTGATTTGTAGCACTTGTGGAGAGCGAAGATCAGTATGTTCACCTGTACTGGTGGGAGGCTAATTTAAATTCAAGCTCTCATTTGTTCAAAAAGTTTTATAAAACATGTTATATACTTAGTGATCTTTCTAACCATCATGGTGGATTACATGTAAACATTTAAAGAGGCAAGCATATGGAAACTACAAACATTTTACAATTATCTGTGGCATAGTCTTTACGCCTAAACTAAACAAACCATATTCATCCCGTGTCACAAGGATCAGATATTACTCCATTGACGATCTGATGCAGAAGTTGTTGAATCTTGGTCGTCGATGGACTCTCTGTAGCAATGAGAACTTTATCGCATAAAGCTTTCTCTTTCTCTCTGAAAGTTCTTAGCAAGGATGTAGTATCCGTAGTCTCTCCTTATGCCTATGATCTATGTGTGTTGTGCGAGGAAGAAAATGTCCTCTATTTATATATTTTCATAATTGGAATAGCCATGTGCGTATGTGCAAAAAATACACTGTCTTCTGCCTTAGAGGCGCATGAAATTGGGTAGGCGCATGATCCTTAGGGATTAGTGGAGAGTGAACGTGCTCAAGAATCATGTATATCTTGCCACATATTTTGAGACATGTTGCACAAAATACTGCCATGTCAGCATACGATTTACTTGGTGAGGATCAACTATGCATCAAATATTGTTAGATGCATAGCAATTGGTTGCTTACTGCAAACAATAACTTATCTTCGAGTAACTATGGATCAGTCAACACTTGAGCGCATAGCTTTTCCAATTGCTTAATGCAAAACATTGATCTAGAAGTAGACATATACAACTTCTTCCTTTATAGCTGCCAAAGTATAATGATGGGGATGCCGAAATCACTGACTCCTTCCTCGTAGTCTGAATACTGCACACTGCCCAAGGTTTGTCTCTTCACACAAGGGACAAAAATACATCATGCATCTGAATGAACCATGCGTCTCTCTGGCCCATCTTTGGATAATATGTCTTTTAGAAATTTCTAAGTCTATCAGCGTCCATCTTAGGAACTTTATATTTTTAGGCGCATGACATCTATGCGTCTCTTTTAGTATTTTTTGTGCTTCTATAATATCAAGCACGCATCGTCGGGGCTTTCAACAAAAAAGTTAGGGAAGGAGCATTCCAGATGATTATCTGGTCCTAGCTTTTAGTAGAGTAATAATTTTAACGCATAAGATGGTAGAAAAATCCAACCCAAATGGGAGGGACCCTACGTAGTAGAGTCATTTTATTCCAACGATGCCTACAGACTTGCCCATCTCAACAGAGATCTGATGATGATTATGTCTGAACAAATAAACAAGACATAACAGTACCGGCTACCATCTCTAAGTGGTACGACAAAATATGATACATTCACTTCATAAGGCAAATTATTTCGGTCTTGCACTCGGAAACATTTGTCAAACATCCTTCTGCGGCCCAGCTGCCCCAAGGGTATGTTTGCTATGAAATATAAAAGAACAGAACAGTTTTATCGGAGGACCGGACTTTTACTTCACGTTACAAACTCGCTTGTACAAAGAAAGCCTAGGGACAAAAACCTAGGTACAGCAGTCTAAGTACAATTGTTTATTTTTGATTCTGGGAGGTGACGATAGAGGCTCGGGAAGGCGACGGCAGCCCTGCCTTACTACTTGGACGATCGGTATGCAGCCTTGGCTCCTGTGACGAGATATTTGGCGTTGATGAAGAAATGCTCTTCTTGTTCTCCCTCTATTACTCTTCTGGCTTCTCTCTCTGGATTGATCTCTCAATATTTTCTCTCTGATTATCGGGGGAGCCTCTCTGTATATGCGTATCTCTCTCTGTTAGTCTATCTCTCTTTTTTTTGGGTAGAAAATGGCACCCTGCTATTTATAGGAATGGAATGTGATCATTAGGGTTGCAAATGATTGCTTCTTGGAGATGGCAGCGGCCTGTGGATTGGTCAATCTAGGCCATTCGTTTTGATTGTGACGAATCCGAACAATTAAGTATAGATTACACCAAATCTTATCAGCAATTAATACTGATTGGAATAAATCTTCCTCATAATGATCTTCTGATATCTGCGAATAAATTTGATTTATTCTCCTGCCATGTGTCCCAGATTATTAAGATTTGACCAAATCTCTGATTGCAATAAATCTGGGAGATTGATCGGCTTAGAACACGTGTCCTAGGAGCCACTGGGGGGATCTGAGCCGCATAAGACTGGCCATGTGTCAGTCTGCTCCGAGCAATATGATAATCTGGTCCATATAATGGGTAGTGAGCCGCATGGAGATGATCCTTACGAGCCGCATAGGGAGTCCTATTCTTGAGCCGCATAAGGGGGACCTCTGCTTGAGCCGCATACGACGGCTTCATCCTGAGCCGCATAGCCATCCTTGCCTTTGAGCCGCATGGACGTCTTTACCACTGAGCTGCATGGACGTTCTTCTCATTGAGCCGCGTGGGCGTTCTTTCTATTGAGCCGCATGGGTGTCTTTGTCATTGAGCCGCATGCGATTGGCCACGTGTCAAAGTCGCATGGAAGGCTTTTGGGGTCTGATGGATTATGCCATCTGTAGATATTTCCTTATTTTCCTAGGAGCATGCCATTACGACCGAATCGTCGTTGCAGCTTTATGTCAGAGCTGTCAACTCACTTTTACGTCAGAACTGCCTGGCTGTGTCAGAGCATTAAATGAGGGCATTGCTTTAATGGCTAGCTGTACAGACGAGCCGCATGAGGCCACGTGGCATTTATCCGAGCCGCATGGCTATGCTGGCGACTTTCGAGCCGTATGATATTCTTGAGCCGCATAAAGCTCTGAGTTTTGAGCCGCATGAAGCTTCCTGAGCCGCATGAACCTTTTTGGATTTTTGAGCCGTATGAGGCTCCATGTTGAATTTGAGCGGCATAGGGAATCCCCTTCTTTCCTTGCGCTTGTGAAGGATCACATCTCGCAAGTCAAGGACATCTCGGTCAACCCTTGTACTCGTTTTGTGGGCCCGAGTATCCCAAGCACACGAGAGCGCAGGTATCATGTTTACAACTTTCCATCAGAGGCCCACTTTAACAGTTAGCGGGGTGCTCTGATGGTCAGAGGTTGGGACAGCTGACTGAGCTCGACGAGCCCGTGCTGCCCTAGACTTCTTCGACTTAGCACCCGAAGGTGCGTAATAGGAAGAGTCCAAGTTTGGAAGGAGGGAAGAGAAGTTGGTGCCCTTTTCAAAGGAGGAAAGGGGGCTCTATTTATAGAATGGAGTAATCCCTTTCTTCTTCTCCTTTCCGATGTGGGACTAAAAGCAATATTTTTCATGCTTCTACAGGACCCCCTTCAAAGTTTCCAAATTGCAAATTTGGAACACTTTGAATAAGAAGCATGAAAAGTAGAGTTGTTTGGGTGTGGCAATCCAATCAGAGGTAGCATGGACGTGATAGGTTTGGGTACTTCTGCTGGGGATTTTGTGTGGACTTATCATCCTTGGTGTACCTTGGTTTTAGGTACGGATAATAAGTTGAGAGAGGGAACCATCATATTTACTCAGAGGTGGTATGGACGTGGTAAATATAAGGTTGATGGTAGAGCTTTCCTACTCAGAGGTGATATGGACATGGTAGGAGTGAACTCGAATGAGGATACATAGAACAACTCAGAGGTGCTATCAACATGGAAGTTCTATGCATTAGGTGAAAGAATGCTATGGAACAGCTGGGCTCCGAAAGCATATGATTGTGAAAAAAAGGGGTGCATGTACTAGAGGATCTAATATAGCATTTGTGGTCAACATAGGACATTTTGTGGTCAACAGAGGACATTTGTGGGCCTATTATCCTTGGCGTACCCTGGCTTAGGATACGGATAAAAAGATGAAAGGGAACCAACATACTTACTCAGAGGTAACGAGGACATGACAAGTATGAGGGCTTTTTTTTTTTACCGCGGAATCTTCCTACTCAGAGGTAATGAGGACATAGCTGGAGTGGACTCAACGGAGGATATTTATGGACCTATTATTCTTGGCATACTCCGGTTGTGGGTACGGATAATAAGTCCAAAGGGGATCAACATACTTACTCAGAGGTACTGAGGACATGGCAAGCATGAGGGTTGGTTTCACCGCGGAATCTCCCTACTCAAAGGTAACGAGGACATGGAAGGAGTGGACTCCATGGAGGATATTTGTGGTCAACAGAGGATATTTGTGGATCTATTATCCTTGGCATACTCCGGTTGTGGATACGGATAATAAGTCGATAGGGACTCGACATACTTACTCAGAGGTAATGAGGACATGGCAAGTATGAAGGTTTTTTCGACGGAGCCTTCCCACTCAGAGGTAATGAGGACATGGCATGAGTGGGCTCAATGAAGAGGGGTACATAGAACGACTCAGAGGTAATGAGGACATGGAAGTTCTTATGTAGAGGGGTGATTTGTTTTTGGCGGAATTGAGACGACTCAAAGGTAACATCGACATGGTCGTTTTGGAAATTTGTGGATCCGTTACCCTTTTTGTGCACTGGGAGTGCGGGTAGTGGATCATGAGAAAGGAGCTCTTTCAGGAAGAAAGTTCAGAGGTATGGTTATACATGACTTTCTCTCTAAAAGAGTGACCGGGATGTAAGTTCAGGGGTACCAGCAGGTACATAACTCGACAATCCGGGAATTTTGGTATCAAAGTGTGAGTTCAGCGGTACGGGAGGGTACATAACTCGCCAATCTTGGATATTTTGTGAAGGAAGAATGTGAGTTCAGCGGTACCGGAGGGTACATGACTCAATAATCTGGATTTAGAGAATATGAGTTCAGTGGTACCGGAGAGTACATAACTCAATCATCGGGGATTTTTTTTGAGGATGTCATTTCAGACGTAATACTTCTTCAGAAACTTGTCGTTGATGGGCAACATGAGCAAGTCTTAGTGTGAGCAGCCACATAATTGGCCAGCTCTGACTCTTCTTCGGCCACCCCCTGTGTAAATGAAGACTGAGAGGATGACCTGGGCAGCTTGATTGTCAGAGGTTCAGCTGATGGAGCAGAGCATGGAGTTGTTGGCAGACTAGCGACCCCCAGTTTGGCACTTGATGTGGAGCGATGAGTGGCTGGTTTGCTAGAAGTGTCAGATCTTGCATCGGGGTGACGACCCTTCTTGGGAAGGCGTATCGTCAGTGGCCTATCGGAAGGATTGAGCTTCTCCGTTTGGGGTTGACCGACTCTCGGCAGTCTAATTGTCAGTGGCCCCGTTGTGGGTCTCGGCACTTGGCCGGACCTTGGCAGCCGGATTATCATCTGCTTCTCCTGCGCCGAGAGGCTGATCGCGTCCTTCCGCAGAGTGGCAGTAAGGGGTGCGGACCTGCCCGGTTTGCGAGCTTGGAGGTGGATCGTCAGAGGTTCTTCTGATCCTGTAGCTGTCTCGGTATAAGCTTGTACATCTCCTTCATCAAGGAGCCTTTTTGACTTTTCGTATAGACAGGAATCTGAGTAGTAGGATTCGACCCCTTTGAAGGGATCGATATCAGCAAATTTTGTCCTCACGAAACCATGTTTGTCGACATATTTGAAGTACTGGTGCAGTGTGGAAGGCACAATTATATAATCGTGTATCCATGGGCGCCCCAGAAGGATGTTGTAAGAAGTGTCTGCATCTATGACGTAGCAGGTGACTTCGGATTGGAGGTCGCCAATTCGACACTTCAGACGAATCTTTCCAATAGGGTAGCTCCTGCCCGAATTGAAACCGCTGATGGCGGTGCTTGTAGGTGTTAGGCGATGCATTGGGATGCGGAGATGATGTAGCAGACCCTTCGGGATGATGCTTATGGAAGAGCCAGGATCAATGTGCATTCGATCCACCTTTACGTCGCCAATGTATCCCGTGTAGTATAGCGGGCGATCATATAGGTTGGTTTTGATGAGCATGTCCTGTGGAGTGAAGACGATGTTGGGCATTGCTCCTGTACAGGCGCTGTCTTGGAGATCTATAGGCGGGTTTTCTCCCGTGAGGTTGACCTGAGCCAGGTACGCGTCGGCATTTTGGAGTGCATCGCTCAAAGCTGCACGAACATCCTTGGAGAGTCTCAGGAGTTCGTATAATGACATCTTGGCCGGTGTGTTGGCCAACTGCGCTAATATGTCGAAGTTGTAGGGCTTCTCCAGACCCTATGATGCCTCTTTTCGGAGGGATTTGTCAAAACGAGTCTCCCTTGGCCTAGGCTTGTCGGTCGTCGGAGGCTGAGCCGGTCCCGGAGCGACGGTTGTAGTAGGCTGATGATCTTCAGCCGAGTTATCAACCACGGGTTGGGATTGTGCCCCCGACCGAGTGACGACGGCTGTAGCTTCTTCGATGTCTGCCGAGATTGTGTGACAGGTCCTGACTTTTCCACTTTTCTTCTTGTAGGTGGAAGATGGTGTGGGCCGAGTCACTTCTGATACCAAATCTGGATGGATCCACATGACCTCCCCTCGTGATGTGGTGAGGGGCACTAGACCAGCAGCCTGCTCTCGGGGTTGTGGAAGATTAGCAATCTCCATTATCGCCAGAAGGATGGGGACCACCCCGTCTTGAGTTTTCATTAGAGGGATGCTGCCGAATTATACCGACACCATATTGGCTGCCACCGTTACCTCTTCGAAATCGATGGCCAAAGCGTTCGAATCGATAAGATTTTGGATGTACCATTTTAGCTGGTAGCAGTCGTGTATAGCATGGTGGACGTAGCGATGATAATGGCAGTACTTTGGGTTCTCTATCTCTGCCGGCCGCGATTCTCGTCTTGGTGGAGGAAGTTGAATTCTGTCCCCTTGTATGAGCATGTCCAAGATGGACTTGACATGACCGTCTTCGAAGGAGTAAGTGATTTGCGGCCATTGTTTGTCTGCTGGCTTTGGCTCAGGTTTTTGTGCTGTATTAGCCACCATAGCCTGCTTTCCTTTGCTATCCCGATTGTTGGAGGGGTCACCCCCATTATCGTTGTTGGGACGCTTGCCCTTGTTTTCTCCTTTCGAGATGTGCAATCCCAGTTGGCGAGCCTTCTTCAGCCATTCTTCGGTGCTTGTGGTGCTGATGATGAACGTCTTCCAATCCTTGAATTAACTTTCGCCCATCCAGAGACTGATCGTTGGAAGCAGTCTCTTTTGGCAAATTTCAATTAAGGAGGAATCCGGATTTTCGGAGGGCAGCTTCATGGCGGTTTGGCGGAACCGCTCAATGTAGTTCCTTGTCAGCTCCTTCTCCTCTTGGACGACGTCCATGAGGGTGGACATGGTGACGTCCTGCCCTACTTCGTAGAATCTCTCCAAGAACAGGCACTTGAAGCCGGCGAAGGAGCGGATGCAGTTGTCCGACAGATTGCGATACCAGTCGAAAGCGACTCCTTCCAATGCCCGACGAATAATTGGGTGAGAATAGCATCGTTATGGGGCAGATGGTCCATGGTGACCTCGAAGTAAGTGATGTACCGACTCGCTGAGGTCTTGCCATCATAGGAATTCATGTTGAACGGTTTATATCTTGGTGGGAAGGGAACATCCCTCCATGCAGTCGGGTACGGTTGCCGTATTCTGAGGTCTTGAGAGTTTTCTCGGGTGTAAAACAGGGCTCGGAGCTCCTGGACCTCTCTTCTTGCTTCCCTGGCATCATCTGCAGCGGTAGGAGCCGTTATTTCGAGAGGATTGTTGCATAGGTTCGGTGCTGCTGAGTTCGAGTCTGCATTGACCGCGGGACCCGTGCTTGTTTGGCCAGGTGTTCCTCCTTGCAGAGTTGGAAGAGCCGCCTTGATTTCATCTACAGACTTGACCAAGGCCTGTAGTATGGCCTCCAGAGTGTCGATGCGCTGGCGATCACTGGAACCACTTTGATTGCTGTCCGTCATAAATACCGTCCTTATATGATGAGAAATGGGAGGGACGGTGGAGGACGTATCCTCTGAGTCATACCCATGTACCGAGAAGTCATCGGGATATTTAGGAATATTCTCTTCTGGTTCGGACTCGGAGGGAATAGTACCCCCGACTTCAGAGCTTGCTTCATCTTGAGAGTCGTGGACGTCCTCGGGGACGTCGGCCTCGGCTGTATCTGATGGGAGAGTTGTCTCTCCTGGCTCGTCTTCTTGGAATATCGGATTGTTGTGGAGGCTCGGAGGAGTGCTACCTCCAGCCCCAGCAACCTCCTGCGTTACGGACGACGGGCCTCCTACTGTAGCAGATTTCGTCTTAGAGCGAGTACCTTAGAAAACTCCGATGGTGGGAACCCACTTAGACGATAGTCTTTTAGTCGCAGCGGTTGAGGTCTTCGGGCTGGAAACTTTTGTCTTCTTCCCCCTTCCATCAGCGGGGACTTTCCTAGCAGAGTTGCAGGAGACGACGGGTAGTGCCTCGTCTTCTGAAGATGGCTATTGCAGTCTTTGAAAGACAGACTGTCGGCCCTCTCGTATTGTCGTGTCATTGCAGCAGCAGTTGACGATGATTTGGGTACAGTAACGTCTACGGGAGGAATCTTTGTATCCCGATGCATCTTTTCTTTTCTTGCGTTTGTGGAGGATGGCCTCACGCAAGTCAGACGGGTCTGGACCGACCCTGTTTGCTCCCGGGATTTTGGAAGACTTTTGTGAACCTCTCTGTCCGTCTGCCGCCGGGGGCTGGACTCGAGTGGTTCTGTACAACTTCCCATCCGAGGCCCGCGTAATAATTAGCGGGACGCCCTGATAGTCAGAGATTAGGGCAGCTGACTGGGCTTGGTGGGCCCACGCTGTCCTAGACTTCTTCCTTTTAGCACTCGCGGGTGCGTAATAGGAAGAGTCTAAGTTGAATATCACAGAGTCTGGCTTATCATCCAGAGAATCATCAGGGTCAGGACCGCATGAGAGACGGTCGAAGACTGATTGAGAGAAGCGTGGAACAGCCGCTATGCGGCTAGGATTGGGAACCGTACAGGCTGTCTGCATGCGGCTGTCTTTAGCTGCGGATGAGTTGCTTTGGTGCGATTAGTAGGAGTCGCGGTCGTGCAGGCTGGCCGTATGCGGTTGGCGATTGTGGCCGCATGGGTTTTCTACAAACGATTGACTTCAGTAACCGTATAAGCTTCATCCATGTGGTTGGCAACTGTAGCTGTATAAGCAATGCAGCTGACAGATGTGACCGCATAAGTTTTCTTCATACGGCTAGCGGATGTGGCCGCATGAGCTTTTTCCATGCGGCTAGCACCCTTATGCGGCTCAGATCGCGTAGAGTTCCTCTTTGTCCCTACAAGTCCAGCATCATAGTATTTTCTTCTGCCGAACTTGGGGACAGCAGAGTTGTCTACGGTCTGAAGTAGGGCCGCAGGAGAGTCTTGCTCGCCGTCTTGAACAACAGAGGGTATCTCTACAAGAGCTTCAGTAGGAATGAAGGATCGTGGTCTCCACTCCTTGCGGGCCTTCTTCGTGCGGGCTCGTTTCTGGACCGGGCCAGCGCTCTTGTCGGAGAGCATTTCTTCAAACGCCTGTTGGTCGAACCGGGCGACCATCTTCTGTTACGTGGAGCCAAGCTTGGCTGCATCCGATTGCGTCTCCAACTCCTCAGCCGTGGAGAAGTTTTTCTCCAGCAGAGTCACCATCGTGTTTGCCATGAAATATAAAAGAACAGAACAATTTTATCGAAGGACCGGACTTTTACTTCACGTTACAAACTCGCTTGTACAAAGAAAGCCGAGGGACAAAAACCTAGGTACAACATTCTAAGTACAATTATTTATTTTTGATTCTGGGGGGTGATGATAGAGGCTCGGGAAGGCGACGGCAGCCCTGCCTTACTCCATGGACGATCGGTATGCAGCCTTGGCTCCTGTGACGAGATATTTGGCGTTGATGAAGAAATGCTCTTCTTGCTCTCCCTCTATTACTCTTCTGGCTTCTCTCTCTCTGGATTGACCTCTCAGTATTTTCTCTCTGATTATCGGGGGAGCCTCTCTGTATATGCGTCTCTCTCTCTGTTAGTCTATCTCTTTTTTTGGTTGGGGAATGGCACCCTGCTATTTATAGGAATGGAATGTGATCATTAGGGTTGCAAATGATTGCTTCTTGGAGATGGCGGTGGCCTGTGGATTGGTCAATCTAGGCCATTCGTTTTGATTGTGACGAATCCGGACCATTAAGTATAGATTACACCAAATCTCATCAGCAATTAATACTGATTGGAATAAATCTTCCTCATAATGATCTTCTGATATCTGTGAATAAATTTGATTTATTCTCCTGCCATGTGTCCCAGATGATTGAGATTTGACCCAATCTCTGATTGCAATAAATCTGGGAGATTGATCGGCTTAGAACACATGTCCTAGGAGCCACTGGGGGGATCTGAGCCGCATAAGACTGGCCATGTGTCAGGTTTGCTTCGAGCCATATGATAATCTGGGCCATATAATGGGTAGTGAGCCGCATGAGATGATCCTTACGAGCCGCATAGGGAGGCCTATTCTTGAGCCGCATAAGGGGGACCTCTGCTTGAGCCGCATACGACGGCTTCGTCCTGAGCCGCATGGCCATCCTTGCCTTTGAGCCGCATGGACGTCTTTGCCACTGAGCCGCATGGACGTTCTTCTCATTGAGCCGCGTGGGCGTTCTTCCCAATGAGCCGCATGGGTGTCTTTGTCATTGAGCCGCATGCGACTGGCCACATGTCAAAGCCGCATGGAAGGCTTTTGGGGTCTGATGGATTATGCCAGCTGTAGAGATTTCCTCATTTTCCTAGGAGCATGCCATTATGACCGAATCGTCGTTGTAGCTTTATGTCAGAGCTGTCAACTCACTTTTGCGTCAGAACCGCCTGGCTGTGTCAGAGCATTAAATGGGGGCGTTGCTTTAATGGCCGGCTGTACAGACGAGCCGCATGAGGCCACGTAGCGTTTATCCGAGCCGCATGGCTATGCTGGCGACTTCCAAGCCGTATGATATTCTTGAGCCGCATGAAGCTCTGAGTTTTGAGCCGCATGAAGCTTCCTGAGCCGCATGAAGCATTTCAGATTTTTGAGCCGTATGAGGCTCCATGTTGAATTCGAGTGGCATAGAAAATCCCCTTCTTTCCTTACGCTTATGAAGGATCACATCTCGCAAGTCAAGGACATCTCGGTCAACCCTCGTACTCGTTTTGTGGGCCCGAGTATCCCAAGCACACGAGTGCTCGACGAGCCCGCGCTGCCCTAGACTTCTTCGACTTAGCACCCGAAGGTGCGTAGTAGGAAGAGTCGAAGTTTGGAAAGAGGGAAGGGAAGTTGGTGCCCTTTTCAAAGGAGGAAATTGGGCTCTATTTATAGAATGGAGTGAGCCCTTTCTTCTTCTCCTTTCCGATGTGGGACTAAAAGCAATATTTTCCATGCTTCTACAGGACCCCCTTCAAAGTTTCCAAATTGCAAATTTGGAACACTTTGAATAAGAAGCATGGAAAGTAGAGTTGTTTGGGTGTGGCAATCCAATCAGAGGTAGCATGGACGTGATAGGTTTGGGTACTTCTGCTGGGGATTTTGTGTGGACTTATCATCCTTGGCGTACCTTGGTTTTAGGTACGGATAATAAGTTGAGAGAGGGAACCATCATATTTACTCAGAGGTGGTATGGACGTGGTAAATATAAGGTTGATGGTAGAGCTTTCCTACTCAGAGGTGATATGGACATGGTAGGAGTGAACTCGAATGAGGATACATAGAACAACTCAGAGGTGCTATCAACGTAAAAGTTCTATGCATTGGGTGAAAGAATGCTATGGAACAGCTGGGCTCCGAAAGCATATGATTGTGAAAAAAAGGGGTGCATGTACTAGAGGATCTAATATAGCATTTGTGGTCAACAGAGGACATTTTGTGGTCAACAGAGGACATTTGTGGGCCTATTATCCTTGGCATACCCTGGCTTAGGATACGGATAATAAGATGAAAGGGAACCAACATACTTACTCAGAGGTAATGAGGACATGGCAAGTATGAGGGCTTTTTTTTTACCGCAGAATCTTCCTACTTAGAGGTAACGAGGACATGGCAGGAGTGGACTCAACGGAGGATATTTGTGGGTACGGATAATAAGTCGAAAGGGGATCAACATACTTACTCAGAGGTACTGAGGACATGGCAAGCATGAGGGTTGGTTTTACCGTGGAATCTCCCTACTCAGAGGTAACGAGGACATGGAAGGAGTGGACTCCATGGAGGATATTTGTGGTCAACCGAGGACATTTGTGGACCTATTATCCTTGGCGTACTCCGGTTGTGGGTACGGATAATAAGTCGAAAGGGACTCGACATACTTACTCAGAGGTAATGAGGACATGGCAAGTATAAAGGTTTCTTGGACGGAGCCTTCCCACTCAGAGGTAATGAAGACATGGCAGGAGTGGGATCAATGAAGAGGGGTACATAGAACGACTCAGAGGTAATGAGAACATGGAAGTTCTTATGTAGTGGGGTGATTTGTTTTTGGCGGAATTGAGACGACTCAGAGGTAACATCGACATGGTCGTTTTAGAAATTTGTGGATCCGTTACCCTTTTTGTGTACTGGGAGTGCGAGTAGTGGATCACGAGGAAGGAGCTCTTTCCGGAAGAAAGTTCAGAGGTATGGTTATACATGACTTTCTCTCTAAAAGAGTGACCGAAATGTATGTTCAGGGGTACCAACGGGTACATAACTCGACAATCCGGGAATTTTGGAATCAAAGTGTGAGTTCAGCGGTACGGGAGGGTACATAACTCGACAATCTGGGATATTTTATGGAGGAAGAATGTGAGTTCAGCGGTACCGGAGGGTACATGACTCAATAATCTGGATTTGGAGAATGTGAGTTCAGTGGTACCGGGGGGTACATAACTCAATCATCGGGGATTTTTTGTTTGAGGATGTCGTTTCAGACGTAATACTTCTTCAGAAACTTGCCGTTGATGGGCAACATGAGCAAGTCTCAGTGTGAGCAGCCACATAATTGGCCAGCTCTGACTCTTCTTCGGCCACCCCCTGTGTAAATGAAGACTGAGAGGATGACCTGGGCAGCTTGATTGTCAGAGGTTCAGCTGATGGAGCAGAGCATGGAGTTGTTGGCAGACTAGCGACCTCCAGTTTGGCACTTGATGTGGAGCGAGGAGTGGCTGGTTCGCTAGAAGTGTCAGATCTTGCATCGGGGTAACGACCCTTCTTGGGAAGGCGTATCGTCAGTGGCCTATCGGAAGGATTGAGCTTCTCCGTTTGGGGTTGACCGACTCTCGGCAGTCTGATTGTCAGTAGCCCCGTTGTGGGTCTCGGCACTTGGTCGGACCTTGGCAGCCGGATTATCATCTGCTTCTCCTGCGTCGAAAGGCTGATCGCGTCCTTTCGCAGAGTGGCAGTAAGGGGTGTGGACCTGCCCGGTTTACGAGCTTGGAGGTGGATCGTCAGAGGTTCATCTGATCCTGTAGCTGTCTCGGTATGAGCTTGTACATCTCCTTCAACAAGGTGCCTTTTTGACTTTTCGTATAGGCAGGAGTCTGAGTAGTAGGATTCGACCCCTTTGAAGGGATCGATATCAGAAAATTCTGTCCTCACGAAACCATGTTTGTTGACATATTAGAAGCACTGGTACAGTATGGAAGGCACGATCATATAATCGTGTATCTATGGGCGCCCCAGGAGGATGTTGTAAGAAGTGTCTGCATCTATGACATAGCAGGTGACTTCGAATTGGAGGTCGCCAATTTGACACTTCAGACGAATCTTCCCAATAGGGTAGCTCCTGCCCGAATTGAAACCGCTGATGGCGGTGCTTGTAGGTGTCAGGTGATGCATTAGGATACAGAGATGATGTAGCAGACCCTTCGGGATGATGCTTATGGAAGAGCCAGGATCCATGTGCATTCGATCCACCTTTACGTCGCCAATGTATCCCGTGTAGTATAGCGGGCGATCGTGTAGGTTGGTTTTGATGAGCATGTCCTGTGGAGTGAAGACGATGTTGGGCATTGCTCCCGTACATACGCTATCTTGGAGATCTGTAGGCGGGTTTTCTCCCGTGAGGTTGACCTGAGCCAGGTACACATCGGCATTTTGGAGTGCATCGCTCAAAGCTGCACGAACATCCTTGGAGAGTCTCAGGAGTTCGTATAATGATAACTTGGCCGGTGTGTTGGCCAACTGCGCTAATATGCCAAAGTTGTAGGGCTTCTCCAGCCCCTGTGATGCCTCTTTTCGGAGGGATTTGTCAAAACGAGTCTCCCTTGGCCTAGGCTTGTCGATCGTCGGAGGCTGAGCCGGTCCCGGAGCGTCGGTTGTAGTGGACTGATGATCTTCAGCCGAGTTGTCAACCACGGGTTGGGATTGTGCCCCCGACCGAGTGACGACGGCTGTAGCTTCTTCGATGTCTGCCGTGATTGTGTCACAGGTCCTGACTTTTCTACTTTTCTTCTTGTAGGTGGAAGATGGTGTGGGCCGAGTCACTTCTGATACCAAATCTGGATGGATCCACATGACCTCCCCTCGTGATATGGTGAGGGGCACTAGACCAGCAGCCTGCTCTCGGGGAGATGGAAGATTAGCAATCTCCATTATCGCCAGAGGGATGGGGACCACCCCGTCTTGAGTTTCCATTGGTGGGAAGCTGCCGAATTGTACCGACACTATATCAGCTGCCACCGTTACCTCTTCGAAATCGATGGCCAAAGCGTTCGAATCGATGAGATTTTAGATGTACCGTTTTAGCTGGTAGCAGTCGTGTGTAGCATAGTGGACGTAGCGATGATAATGGCAGTACTTTGGGTTCTCCATCTCTGTCGACCGCGGTTCTCGTCTTGGTGGAGGAAGCTGAATTATGTCCCCTTGTATGAGCATGTCCAAGATGGGCTTGACATGACCGTCTTCGAAGGAGTAAGTAATTTACGGCCATTGTTTGTCTGCTGGCTTTGGCTCAGGTTTTTGTGCTGTATCAGCCACCAAAGCCTGCTTTCCTTTGCTATCCCGATTGTTGGAGGGGCCACCCCCATTATCGTTGTTGGGACGCTTGCCCTTGTTTCTTCTTCTGAGATGTGCAATCCCAGTTGGCGAGCGTTCTTCAGCCGTTCTTCGGCGCTTGTGGCACTGATGATGAACGTCTTCCAATCCTTGAATTGACTTTCGCCCATCCAGAGACTGATCGTTGGAAGCAGTCTCTTTTGGCAAATTTCAATTAAGGAGGAATCCGGATTTCTGGAGGGTAGCTTCATGGCGGTTTGGCAAAACCGCTCAATGTAGTTCCTTGTCAGCTCCTTCTCCCCTTGGACGACGTCCATGAGGGTGGACATGGTGACGTCCTGCCCTACTTCGTAGAATCTCTCCAAGAACAGGCACTTGAAGCCGGCGAAGGAGTGGATGCAGTTGTCCGGCAGATTGCGATACCAGTCGAAAGCGAGTCCTTCCAATGCTCTGACGAATAATCGGGTGAGAATAGCATCGTCATGGGGCAGATGGTCCATGGTGACCTCGAAGTAAGTGATGTACCGACTCGCTGAGGTCTTGCCATCATAGGGATTGATGTTGAACGGTTTATATCTTGGTAGGAAGGAAACATCCCTCCATACAGCCGGGTACGGTTGCCGTATTCTGAGGTCTTGAGAGTTTTCTCGGGCGTGAAACAGGGCTCTGAGCTCTTGTACCTCTCTTCTTGCTTCCCTGTCATCATCTACAGCGGTGGGAGCCGTTATTTTGGGAGGATTGTTGCACAGGTTCGGTGCCGCTGAGTTCGAGTCTGCATTGACCGCATGACCCGTGCTTGTTTGGCCAGGTGTTCCTCCTTGCAGGGTTGGAAGAGTCGCCTTGATTTTATCTACAGACTTGACCAAGGCCTGTAGTATGGCCTCCAGAGTGTCGATGCGCTGGCGATCACTGGAACCACTTTGATTGCTGTCCGTCATAAACACCGTCCTTATATGATGAGAAACGGGAGGGACGGTGGAGGACGTATCCTCCGAGTCATACCCATGTACCGAGAAGTCATCAGGATATATAGGAATATTCTCTTCTGGTTCGGACTCAGAGGGAATAGTACCTCCGACTTCAGAGGTTGCTTCATCTTGAGAGTCGTGGACGTCCTCGGGGACGTCGGCCTCGGCTGTATCTGATGGGAGAGTTGTCTCCCCTAGCTCGTCTTCTTGGAATATCGGATTGTTGTGGAGGCTCGGAGGAGTGCTACCCCCAGCCCCAGCAACCCCCTGCGTTACGGACGACGGGCCTCCCACTGTAGCAGATTTCGTCTTAGAGCGAGTACCTTGGAAAACTCCGGTGGTGGGCACCCGCTTAGACAACAGTCTTTTAGTTATAGCGGTTGAGGTCTTCGGGCTGGAAATATTTGTCTTCTTTCCCCTTCCATCAGCGGGGACTTTCCGAGCAGAGTTGCAGGAGACGACGGGTAGTGCCTCGTCTTCTGAAGATGGCTGTTGCAGTCTTTGAAAGACAGACTGTCGGCCCTCTCACATTGTCGTGTCATTGCAGCTGCAGTTGACGATGATTTGGGTGCAGTGACGTCTGTGGGAGGACTCTTTGCATCCCGGTGCATCTTTTCTTTCCTTGCGTTTGTGGAGGATGGCCTCACGCAAGTCAGACGGGTCTGGACCGACCCTGTTTGCTCCCGGGATTTTGGAAGACTTTTGTGAACCTCTCTGTCCGTCTGCCGCCGGGGGCTGGACTCGAGTGGTTTTGTACAACTTTCCATTCGAGGCCCACGTAATAATTAGCGGGACGTCCTGATAGTCAGAGATTGGGGCAGCTGACTAGGCTTGGTGGGCCCGCGCTGCCCTAGACTTCTTCCTTTTAGCACTTCCGGGTGCGTAATAGGAAGAGTCTAAGATGAATATCACAGAGTCTGGCTTATCATCCAGAGAATCATCAGGGTCAGGACCGCATGAGAGACGGTCCAAGACTGATTGAGAGAAGCGTGGAACAGCCGCTATGCAGCTAGGATTGGGAACCGTACAGGCTGTCTGCATGCGGCTGTCTTTAGCTGCCGGATGAGTTGCTTTGGTACGATTAGTAGGAGTCGCGATCATGCAGGCTGGCCGCATGCGGTTGGCGATTGTGGCCGCATGGGTTTTCTGCAAACGATTGACTTCAGTAACCGCATAAGCTTCATCCATGTGGTTGGCAACTGTAGCTGCATAAGCTATGCGGCTGACAGATGTGACCGCATGAGTTTTCTTCATGCGGCTAGCGGATGTAGCCGCATGAGCTTTTTCCATGCGGCTAGCACCCTTATGCGGCTCGGATCGCGTAGAGTTCCTCTTTGCCCCTGCAAGTCCAGCATCATAGTATTTTCTTCTGCCGAACTTGGGGACAGCAGAGTTGTCTTCGGTCTTGCACTCAGAAACATTTGTCAAACATCCTTCTGCGGCCCAACTGCCCCAAGGGTATCCCACCTATTGATCCCCAGTCGGGTCAAAGTTATTCTCTACTTCCTTTTCCTACAAGGTGTAGTATAATCTAAAAGTCACGTCCACATCACCTCTAACTTTCCCTTTCGGAAAATGACCACGTCTATATCACCTTTGAGTCATCTTCACAAACCAAAAGATGTACATTTGCCACGTTCACATCACCTCTGAGCAAAACACTCTCGTTGTTTACCCTAAAATTGTACCTTGATCACGGATACTTTCCATGTCCATATTACCTCTGAGCAAGATATTCTCACTGCTCACCCTAAGACATCTTTATGATCGTAGAAACTAGCCCCGTCCATATCACCTCTGAGCAAGTTACCCATGCTACTCGTTCTCAAAATAGTGGCATAATCATACAGCCTTGCCATGTCCACATTACCTCTAGCAAGAAAGTTCCTCTTACATTATCACATCCACTTGGTCCCTGATGACATGTCCCACTCCCCCTTGTTGCCTATATCCATGATATCTCATGTACGTCATGGATAAGAAGGTCCACTAAACCCTATTTCGTCCTCCTAGAGATCATTCTCCACTCGAAACACATCCTTTCTTGACAGAAGTTCCTCAAGCACAAAAAATATGGGGTGTTCATACCTTCGACCGGTGACTGGACATCACAAGGGCATATCAACGTCCCCTAATCATACATAGAAGCCGGATCCTTACCTTACCTTGCCTTTTTTGCACATGCAGCAGAAGAGGAAGTATCGGGGGCCATGGCTCCTAGGGTTTGCAAGTATGCACCGAACAAAAGAGACAAAGTGCTTTTCTCTTTTCATACCAAAACCCCTTTATATCAGAAAATTTCCAACCTGGCAATGGTTCAAAAAAGGGTACACCCGGATGAAGCAAAGTCATCAGGAGTCCAGAGACTCCACTGAAGCTTCGACGGCCCAAAGACTTTGAAAAGTCCATACTTCTGTTCAAAGTATTCCAAACTCATTGCCAAGTTTGAAAACTGTAACACCCAGTTTTCAAAATGAGGGCAATTTTAAAATTTTGTGTTTTAATTATTTAATTATGATATTTAAATAATATGATTTTTGGAGATTTTTAATCATTTTAAAACTATTTAAAAATCATGACTTGTGATTTTGATGTGCAGGTAGTGAAACCCTAGAGACTATCTACCCTAGAGCCTAACCATGTGATTGGAATATCCATTTATCATTTTAGCTTGAGGGTATTTTGGTCATTTTGAATTTATTTGAATTTAATAGGATTTATTAGAATTTATTGGAATATATGTGAATTTATTATTAATTAAATAATTGCTTGGTGTCTTGTTAGTCTTTAACCTAGAATGGACCTAACCTAGAAGTGAGACTTAACCTATAGACTAAGTGGGACTGTTTAGTTTAAGTCATGGTTAGAAAATTGGTAGATAATTGCTTTTGGGCTTATTAGTTAGGATGAGGTGTTTTGAGAATAGGCCTTTAACTAGGAAGCCTAATAATCCACCAAAAGAGGGAGGCCCATGGCCCAACTAACTAAAACCCTAACCCTAGAGTTTTGGCCAGCCAACATAGGGAATCCCACCGCTATATAATGTCTCTTCCATTACTTGTAGACTCCTTAAGAAAGTTTCCAAGTTTACAAGAATGAGAGGTATAGAAATCTTTTTCAAGCCCTAGTTTCTTCATTTTAATTCCTTTTCCACTCTAGTTTTTTGCATTAGTTCCTAATCCAGCTCTATTTCATGTCCATAGAGAGAAACCTCAGCTTTTGAGCAATTTGGAGCATTGGGCTAGCAAGGAGGAATCGCCATTTAAGGAGTTTTCTTGAGGAAGAACAACCAATAGGTAACCCTATCTAAACTCATTAGACTTTTGATTTATTTGCATATTTGCATAGCCCTAAGTATCCCCTAGCCGTAGGTATTAGATTTGTGTCGAGTCGTGTCCATTTCGTGTCCGTATCTGACACGTATCAACACCTAGGTATAGGTGTTCGATGAAATGCCACAGAGGACATTTCTTCACTGTTTTTGAAATATTTTTGAATGGAAATGTTCGTGATGATGTGTCTTATGATTGTCCTAACCTACTTTAGTATTTCTGTGTCGTGTCGTGTCCACACGAGGACACGAACATGCCCCGCACGTGGGCTATGGTTTTCCCTGCTGCTCGAGTGTCCTGTAGGACATGACACAGCACCTTTGGACACGAAACTTGGCACACACCTCGGGGCAATCACTGGCACTATGCTCCTAAAATTTGGGAGCATATGATTAACCACGCGAGGAGAAATCACGCACGTACTGGGCACGCACTGTGTGCACATGCGAGAATTCTCTCTCTCTGATACGCACGATTTTCCTTGACACGTGGACATGAGATCATGTATCAGGGTACTAGACCCCTAGCCCTATCCTTGGCGAACACATAGGTAGGTGCACGTGTCACGTGGTGCACTGTGTCGTGTCCATGAGTGATGTGCACGCGTGCACGACACTGCCTGTACCCAGTTTTGTGTCTGTGTATTATTTGTGATTAGACACGAAATGTATCCAGTTCCTTGGACACTGGGACACCCACGACATGTGCACATATAGAGTTATGTTTACCAACCTGTTGATCTGAATTTTGATTGATATTCTAATTTGAATTTGGGAAAATCCTAATTTTTTGTTACTAACTAATATGCTAATTTTTCCTGAAATCCTAATGCCCAGTTCGATTGCTTTTGAATGTTAATTCGAGTGTAGATTCATAACTACATATCAGGGATTATCCTATCATGTTGGGTTTATGAATTGCGTGGGAATTCAGTTTTTAAATCGGTATTTGGGCTTTTGAGATTTTATTCACTGATACATTATTTTATTCCCTGATTTTGATTTCAGAGTTTTAATCCTTCTTAACTGAAATGTTAATGTCCATATTGTTATAGAGTTAGTTAACTGTGGTTAAGTCCAAAACCTGGGTTTTATAACTGATTGACACACTTTTGACACTGTCATCTGTGCACACAAACCTGGAATTCTGAGAAATTATACACTGTTTTCTTTGATCCAAATTCTGAGTTTAAACTACATTCTAAACTGTTGGTTAATGTTTTGATTACCATACTAAATTATTTACTCCTATTTTAGATTATTGGAATGTTGATTATGATTGGTGGTTGAGAGTGTGATTTCGAATTGGGTTGCACTGTCATGAACTGTCATTTTACTGAAAACTGAGAATTGATTTGGAATTTGGCTATCAATTTACATCTAATATAAACTGGTACATTGTTTTAAGACCACACATGTTTACACACAAAAAAAAACCTGAGAGTATAGGCTGTCCTGTGAATTACTGACTTTAATGTTGGTTTCGATTTCTTAGGACCACAAATTTGAGACCTAAATGTTACCCACATACTGTGCACAGTTCTTACTTCCTGAGAACAGGGAAGACAGCCACCTGAAATCTGAGCACACCCTCATTCACATATGAGAGAAATGTAGATGGACACTCTATGACACTTGACACACATGTAGCACTTGTTCATATTCTCTTCCCTTTTCAATTTCAGGTTTGTTTTAGTTGTGTATTGATTTGGGTTTTGTTGACAATTGTTGTTGTATAGGTTTCAATCTTAAATGATTGAATACTGAAATCTAAGAACCTAAGGATAAACATACACACACCTATAGCCTAAGTCCCTACACACACATGAACTGAGACATACACAAAATTATAAACCTGAGAACAAATGTTCATTCACTTGGTTGTTCACACTGTTTTCTTATATTAATCCCTATGTGATCACACACACACACACAGGATATCACAACACACACATATGCAATGTTTCCCTCTATCCCTCTCTATGTGTATATATATATAATATATATAACCTAGTGTGATAATACAATATATGAATTATGTATGGATGATGACCTGTTGGGTATATAATGTGTATAGACACTAGCTTAGGCTTGGTTAGGCCTAGTAAGACTTGTTAGACTTGTTTGGGCTAGGACTTGACCTAGTTGACCTAGTTTGACTAGTATAGTTGACTCGAGTTAGCCAAGTGTTGACTTTAGACTAGTTTGACCTAGACAACATACAGATGCATTGTAGATTACAATTATCATTCCCTGTATACATCTTGACTTGTGTTGCTCTAAATAGGAGTCAGAAACCTCATCTCGGGCAGTATATTCTTACAGACATTCAGATACCAGGCGAGTATATTCTCTGATCATTTCATAACTTGCTTAGAATTATATTCCTGCTCTAGTTTGCCTTATTTGATGCTGTCACGATATTATCACAGATCGGTAATATATGGATCCCTACATTGAGATGTTATCCCCCTCGGGAGCATCGGATACATCATGTCGTGTCTTTCATGTACATCGTGTATTTCTCGCTCTCATGTTATTCATATTTCTCATGTGCTTCATGCTCGTTCATGCATGCTCGTGTACTCTCATGTGCTCTCATGTTCGGTCATGTTTCTCATGTATCTCATGTATAACCTATACTTCATATGCACTCATTTATGAGCCCTCATATGAATTTCAAGTGCACCCATTTATGGGCCTTCATGTGAATTTCATGTGCACTCGTTTATGAGCCCTCACGTATACTTCATGTGCACCCATTTACGGGCTTTTATATGAAAATTATGTGCGTAACATAACTTGTCTGGATCTTTGTGTATTGATTGGGGTATGGGAAAGTATAAATAGTCATGTGAACAATTCCAAAGTAGTATATCCATGTGCGCCTCTTTAGTATATTCATGTGCAAATCCAGCCGTTCACATATCGACTTTGTACTCTAAATCACTAGTTATTAGTAGCTCTCTACTTACAGTAGATATTTCTATTACAGTTCTCTCTCTATTTACATCATGTACTTTCTTTCAGTTTCATGTATCGTACTCTCTTTCATGTTTATATTTTCTAACCAGTTATGATCTGCGTGAGATATATTGTGCTCGCTCCCGTCCTGACTGGACCTATTAAAATTTTAACAGAGGATGATGAGGAACCCTGCAGCACTTACCATGGAGCTTGCCTAGATGACACTCGCGACCTGGACCCCTGGGGAGGTTCAGGCAGCTACTGAGGATGATACCCATGCTTAGTGTAGATAGTCTAGACTATTCCTTATTTTTATGTTAGTAGTTTTCTGGATTTAGAGTTTTATTATTATGGAGACTGGTAGTTGTTGAGACTTATGTTATTTCATTTCTGTTGTACCTCAGTTGAGGATTTCTCTATCTATCCCATCGTGCTATATTCTACCTTTAGATTGTGATTGAGTTGTACCTTGTGTGATTGGCCTCCTTTTAGAGAGTATTCATATTATGTTAGTTATAGTTCATGACCTAGAACAGCATTTTACCGTCGATACTGCGGCGTTGGCTGGGTACTGTTACGTACTCATACCCTCACAGTGGGTGCGGGTCGTGGCACATTTTTAGTGGTGGCCCATGCAGGTCGATTTTATGTAGTGGTATTCGAACTAGAGTATCACTACAGCCTGCAGTAGGATTAGGATATATTTTTGAAGGTACTCAATCACAGTTAGGATTCCTTGAGAGATTTCTGGGACGACCCTTGAGAATCTTATTTAAACTTTAATTTGAAATCCTTTCCCTTGTTTTGTTTGCTCTCACTCCTTGATTATTGAATTTGATTTTGATGGATCGTTGTTGATTTTGATTTTCCTATCGAGATGAATTTTATGGCCTGAGTTACGATATTTTCTGATAACACATGTTGACGGGAATAACAGGGATGGTAAAATGTCTACTTGATTATGGAACCTATAGTTTATCGCAACCATATTAGCCGGCGTGGCAGAAACATAGAGACCTGACTTCGGATGTACGTATCTTGGTTATGAGATTTGGAATTTCTCGCAGCTATACTAGTCGGCATAGCGAGAATTTCAGTCGACATGATTATAGAGGTGCATACCCCAGTTATGGAATCTATCGTTTATCGCAGCCTTGCTTACTGGCATGGAGAGGACTCTGAGTAACATGATTTTGGACAGACGCATATGATTATCAGACTGTATCTTGAGAAGATTTTTAAACATATCATCTTTATCGTACTTTTCTATTGTTATAAATTGTATTCCATCATCAAATAACTTAGGAGTAGGGATATTTTAGTTTTATAGAGCTTATTCATATGTAGATCTTCCATAGTGTAATGATATGATGACTTGTAGAGTGGTTGTGCCCTAGAGATGATAGTTAGCATTAGTATTAGAATAATAACCTATTATAGGAGATTCCCCTGACCTATCAGTTTTCATATAGGATGTTAGTATGCCTCACAGCCTTGATGATTTATTATTATTTTTCTCTTATTCCAGTAAGGCACCCATGACCAGAGCCTGTCCTTGAGTATAGTTGTAGTTCACCTAAGACTGAGAGGTCTATATATAGATAGATTGCAGATGATATTGACATATGGGATATGGGTTGGTTGGTATCTATAGGCCATTATTGTATAGGATTATAGACATGTTGTTTAGCCTATATTTGGTTCAGTTTCCTATTTTAGTTAAGTTCTCCTTGTGATGAGTTCAGGCATAATAGATCAACCTTTATAGGTAGTGTACAGACCCTTCACTAGATGTCCTGTCCTTTTGCTTATAAATTCAGTCTCCTTAGCATCATTTCCTTTTGCCTACATTGATATTTCAGACCATTCATCCTTAGCCTAATTTTTGAGCATTTGTTCAGTTCCTTATAAGTTTAGTCTACCATAACCCTTGATGATCAGTTATATATGTATAGATATATAGATGATATACTTAGGATATATGTAATGGGTTGTTGTTCTTGAGCTTATGTATATATGGTATTTGGGATTTGTGTGCTTAGATTATGGGTATTTTGTTATGGGTGACTTGATAAGATTGGGAAGTTAAGAGTTAGTCTATTATAGAGTTTTTCTTTTGCTAATCTCTAGTTACCAACACCTAGATAGCTAGCATAGGTAAAACCCTAAGAAGTTGACCAGTTGATGACCAAGTACTTGGATGTTGAGAAATTGGCTAGGGGTTGACCCTTGACTATGTTTGACCTAGAAGGAGTACTACCATCTTAAATTTCGAGGACGAAATTTTTCTAAGGTGGGTAGACTTTGTAACACCCAGTTTTCTAAATGAGGATAATTGTGAAATTTTGTGTTTTTAATTATTTAATTATGATATTAAAATAATAATATGATTTTTTGGTGATTTTTAATCATTTTAAAACTATTTAAAAATTATGACTTGTGATTTTGATGTGCAGCTAGTGAAACCCTAGAGACTGTCTACCCTAGAGCCTAACCATGTGATTGGAATATCCATTTATCATTTTAGCTTGAGGGTATTTTGGTCATTTTGAATTTATTTGAATTTAATAGGATTTATTAGAATTTATTGAAATATATGTGAATTTATTATTAATTAAATAATTGCTTGATGTCTTGTTAGTCTTTAACCTAGAATGGACCTAACCTAGAAGTGAGACATAACCTATAGACTAAGTGGGACTGTTTAGTTTAAGTCATGGTTAGAAAATTGGTAGATAATTGCTTTTGGGCTTATTAGTTAGAATGAGGTGTTTTGAGAATAGGCCTTCAACTAGGAAGCCTAGAAATCCACCAAGAGAGGGAGGCCCGTAGCCCAACTAACTATAACCCTAACCCTAGAGTTTTGGCCAGCCAACATAGGGAATCCCACCCCTATATAATGTCTCTTCCATTAGTTGTAGCCTCCTTAAGAAAGTTTCCAAGTTTACAAGAAGGAGAGGTATAGAAATCTTCCTCAAGCCCTAGTTTCTTCATTTTAATTCATTTTTCACTCTATTCTTTTGCATTAGTTCCTAATCCAGCTCTATTTCATGTCCATAGAGAGAAACCTCAGCTTTGGAGCAATTTGGAGCATTGGGCTAGCAAGGAGGAATCCTTATTTAAGGAGTTTTCTTGAGGAAGAACAACCAATAGGTAAGCCTATCTAAACTCATTAGATTTTCGATTTCTTTGCATATTTGCATAGCCTAGGTGTCCCCTAGCCGTAGGTATTGGATTTTTGTCGAGTCGTTTCTATTTCGTGTCCGTATTGGACACGTATCAACACCTAGGTATAGGTGTTCGATGAAATGCCAAAGAGGACATTTCTTCACTGTTTTTGAAATATTTTTGAATGGAAATGTTCGTGATGATGTGTCTTATGATTTTTCTAACCTACTGTAGTATTTTTGTGTCGTGTCGTGTCCACACGAGGACACGAACACGCCCCGCGCGCGGGCTAGGGTTTCCCCTGCTACTCGAGTGTCCAGTGGGATACGACACAACACCTTTGGACACGAAACTTGGCACACACCTCGGGGCAATCACTGACACTATGCTCCCAAAATTTGGGAGCATATGATTAACCACGCGAGAAGAAATCACGCGCGCACTGGGCACGCACTGTGTGCACGCGCGGGAATTCTCCCTCACTGATACGCACAATTTTCCTTGAAACATGGACACGAGATCATGTATCCGGGTGCTAGACCCCTAGCCCTATCCTAGGCGAACACATAGGTAGGTGCACGTGACACGTGGTGCACTGTGTCGTGTCAACGAGTGATGTGCACGACACTGCCTGTACCCAGTTTTGTGTCTGTGTATTGTTTGTGATTAGACACAAAATGTGTCCAGTTCCTTGGACACTGGGACACCCACGACACGTGCCCATGTAGAGTTATGTTTACCAACCTGTTGATCTGAATTTTGATTGATATTCTAATTCGAATTTGGGAAAATCCTAATTTTCTGATACTTAGTAATATGCTAATTTTTCCTAAAATCCTAATGCCTAGTTCGATTGCTTTTGAATGTTAATTCGAGTGTAGATTCACACCTACATATCAGGGATTATCCTATCATATTGGGTTTAAGAATTGCGTGGGAATTCAGTTTTTAAATCGGCATTTGGGCTTTTGAGATTTTATTCACTGATACATTATTTTATTCCCTGATTTTGATTTCAAAGTTTTAATCCTTCTTAATTGAAATGTTAATGTCCATATTGTTATAGAGTTAGTTAACTGTGGTTAAGTTCAAAACCTGGGTTTTATAACTGATTGACACACTTTTGACATTGTCATCTGAGCACACAAACCTAGAATTCTGAGAAATTATACACTATTTTCTTTGATCCAAATTCTGAGTTTAAACTACAATCTAAATTGTTGGTTAATGTTTTGATTACCATACTAAATTTTTTACTCCTATTTTAGATTATTGGAATATTGATTATGATTGGTGGTTGAGAGTGTGATTTCGAATTGGGTTGCACTGTCATGAACTGTCATTTTACTGAAAACTGAGAATTGATTTGGGATTTGGCTATCAATTTACATCTAATATAAATTGGTACACTGTTTTAAGAGCACACATGTTTACACACAAGAGAAAAACCTGAGAGTATAGGCTGTCCTGTGAATTACTGACTTTAATGTGGGTTTCGATTTCTTAGGGCCACAAATTTGAGACCTAAATGTTACCCACACACTGTGCACTGTTCTGACTTCCTAAGAACAGGGAAGACACCCACCTGAAATCTGAGCACACCCTCATTCACATATGAGAGAAATGTAGATGGACACTCTATGACACTTGACACACATGTAGCACTTGTTCACATTCTCTTTTCTTTTCAATTTCAGGTTTGTTTTAGTTGTGTATTGATTTGGGTTTTGTTGACAATTGTTGTTGTATAGGTTTCAATCTTAAATGATTGAATACTGAAATCTGAGAACCTAAGGGATAAACATACACACACCTATAGCCTAAGTCCCTACACACACACATGAACTGAGACATACACAAAACTGTAAACCTGAGAACAAATGTTCATTCACTTGGTTGTTCATACTGTTTTCTCATATTAATCCCTATGTGATCACACACACAGAGGATATCACAACACACACACATGCAATGTTTTCCTCTATCCCTCTCTATGTGTATATATATATATATATATATATATATATATATATATATATATATATATATATATATATATAATATAATATAATATAACCTATTGTGATAATGCAATACATGAATTATGTATGCATGATGACATGTTGGGTATGTAATGTGTATAGACACTATATGAATGCTTGGATGAGTATAGATAGGTATATATATAATGTGTTTGCTCTGTGACTTTGGAATAATGTTGATTGGCTAGCTTAGGCTTGGTTAGACCTAGTGAGACTTGTTAGGGCTAGGACTTGACCTAGTTGACCTAGTTTGACTAGAGTAGTTGAATCGAGTTGACCAAGTGTTGACTTTAGTCTAGTTTGACCTAGACAGCATGCAGATGCATTGTAGATTACAATTATCATTCCCTGTATACATCTTGACTTGTGTTGCTCTAAATAGGAGTCAGATACCTTATCTCGGGCAGTATATTCTCACAGACATTCAGATACCAGGCGAGTACAATCTCTAATCATTTCATAACTTGCTTAGAATTATATTCCTGCTCTAGTTTACCTTATTTAATGCTATCACGATATTATCACGGATTGGTACTATATGGATCCCTACATTGAGATGTTATCCCCCTCGGGAGCATCGGATACATCATGTCGTGTGTTTCATGTACATCGTGTATTCCTCGCTCTCATGTTATTCATGTTTCTTATGTGCTTCATGCTCGTTCATGCATGCTTGGGTACTCTCATGTGCTCTCATGTTCGGTCATGTTTCTCATATATCTCATGTATAACCTATACTTCATGTGCACTCATTTATGAGCCCTCATGTGAATTTCATGTGCACCCATTTATGGGCCTTCATGTGAATTTCATGTGCACTCATTTATGAGCCCTCACGTATACTTCATGTGCACCCATTTATGGGCTTTCATATGAAAATCATGTGCGTAACATAACTTGTCTGGATCTTTGTGTATTGATTGGGGTATGGAAAAGTATAAATAGTTATGTGAATAATTCCAAAGTAGTATATCCATGTGCGCCTCTTTAGTATATTCATGTGCAAATCCAACCGTTCACATGTCGACTTTGTACTCTAAATCACTAGTCACGAGTAGCTCTCTACTTACAGTAGATATTTCTATTACAGTTCTCTCTCTATTTACATCATGTACTTTCTTTCAGTTTTATGTATCGTACTCTCTTGCATGTTTATATTTTCTAGCCTGTTATGATCTGCGTGAGATGTATTATGCTCGCTCCCGTCCTGACTGGACCTGTTGAAAATTTTACAAAGGATGATGAGGAACCCTGCACCCCTTACCATGGAGCTTGCCTAGATGACACTCGCGACCTGGACCCCTGGGGAGGTTCAGGCAGCTGCTGAGGATGATACCCATGCTTAGTGTAGATAGTCTAGACTCTTCCTTATTTTTATGTTAGTAGTTGTCTGGGTTCAGAGTTGTATTATTATGGAGACTGGTAGTTGTTGAGACTTATGTTATTTCATTTCTGTTGTACCTCAGTTGAGGATTTCTCTATCTATCCCATCGTGCTATATTCTACCTTTAGATTGTGATTGAGTTGTACCTTGTGTGATTGGCCTCCTTTTGGAGAGTATTCATATTATGTTAGTTATAGTTCATGACCTAGAACAGCATTCTACCGCCGACACTGCGGTGTAGGCTGGGCGCTGTTACATACTCGTACCCTCATAGTGGGTGCGGGTCGTAACAAAATTTTTGAAGGGGTCTTGTAGCAGCATAAAAATTGCCCAGGCTCAATCAAGACCAAACCATCTCAGGTAAAGTGCACGAAGGGCCAAAAGACCTCTAGTAGGATGCCAAGTCCAAATAGCATAGTACCCTAAGGTACGTCACCTTTGCAGAACCAAAGGCAGCTGGACCACTCCATGCGACCATATCACATACGGCTCAGACGCTATGCGGCCTCCCTTCCAAGAAGCACCCATGCGGCCAATGGAGCATGCGGCTCAAATGGCCTAACTAGTCTCCACGTCAAGGAAGATGGCTCGAGTCCTTGGCTGAGACACCTTCTACACAAAGACAGCTGGTTCGTGCCTCGAACCGAATCATCATAAACTAGTTTGTGCCCCGAACCAGATCATCACAAGCTGGTTTATGCCCCGAACTGAAGGATCATAAGCTAGTTCGTTCCCCGAACCGAATCATTAGAAGCTGGTTCGTGCTCCAAACCATATTATAACAAGTTGGTTCACACTTCGAATCGGATCATCACAAGCTGGTTTGTGGCCCGAATCGGATCACCTCAAATCCCATTGGTGACGGCTGAAAGGATCATCACCACGTTTATGGTGTGTGTACCATAACCATCCTATTTAAATAGGAGATTCTCTCCAAATCAGGGTAAGCACCACGCATCAACCAGAGATCGTGGCACCTGATTTAATTCTCTAGTTTATGGCGTATACGTTACAAAACCACATCATTCAAGCTACAGCTTATCCTAAACACTCGTGCGTGTTGGGTTACTGTCATGCCCAGTTCCAGAATATATAGGAACCTAAGATAGGAGCATGCTAGCTGTACGGTTAGAATAAGTATTCCTAATTTAATGGACTTATTCTAATCATAGTACGATGTAAAGTAAACTAAATCTACTATATCTCAACTATGTCTCAATCCACAATAATAAAAAAATCAAGAACAAACAATATATGTCATGGTCTGCAGCCCATTTGCATATATGTTTGGAATGGACACAAAAAATAATAGAGGTCCAATAAAACTAGGCTAAATGAACAAGATATAACAGGAAAGAAAATAGAAAGCACTAGAAAAAGATAAACTAACACTATAAGCAATACTTGAACCCTATAGCCAAAATCATACCATCCACCTGTCTATACTATAATCTCAGCAACAACTTGGAGATCACCAGGTCCTTGGAGGGACATAACAAGATACCGCAACTAGCCACAATATCAACAGTAAAGGTAATATACATGAACATAAATATAACTAACAAGGTCGACTATCCATCTAAGTGTATGCACTTGAAGACTACTTTGGCAAGTATGAGTAGGTGAAGGAATAAAGTATAGCATCTGCTAGAGACTTATGTATATACTAGCAAACCTCCCGGCCGTGTTCTGACGCGTGGTCAGTGGCCGCTGCCGGATATATTCTCTAGCAATACACCCATAACCGGAAAACTATGAACCCATAACCGGGCAACTATAAGGCTAAAGTTGGCTATCTCATACGCCTACTAATAGTCTTTCCCGCCCATGTCTTGCACCAGTCATATCCATAACTCGAACCGCTCGCACTGATGATCAGTCAAGTGCTAAGCCCGTGCCAACACAATGTACTCACTCAAGTATCATGCCAAGAGATGTGTCCAGTCATAGAAGTCATTGAAAAACAACTTCAACATGAGGAAGTCTACTAGCACGCTAGGTCACACACACACCCACTACAGCACCTAAGTCATACTTGTACGCTCTCCTAAGACATCTAATCCTAACACACCACAACACGTCCATGTATAACAGAAAATAAAATAACATCACAGTGGCACGGTATATATATCATGTCTCGAATTGCCGCGAGAGTGTAGATTATGGATCTGGCTCCAACTTCTGCAATCATGGTCCCATGAAATCTATATATATAACTAGCATTAATAACCATACTAACATTATTTCTATCATATATATATATATATATATATATATATTAAAAATATATTAAAAATATATATATATATATTAAATATATATATATATTTTTAATATATTTTTAATATATATATATATATAAAAATATATATATATATATATATATATATATATATATATATATATATATATATATATATATATATATTAAAAATATATTATATATATATATATATATATATATATATATATATATATATATATATATATATATATATATATATATATATATATATATATATATATGTATTTAATATATATATATATATATTTTTAATATATATATATATATATATATATATATATATATATATATATATATATATATATATATATATATATATATATATATATATATATATTATATATATATATGTATTTAATATATATATATATATATATATATTTTTAATATATTTTTAATATATATATATATATATATATATATATATATATATATATATATATATATATATATATATATATATATTTTATATATTTTAATATATATATATATATATAATATATATATATATATATATATATATATATATATATATATATATATATATATATATATATATATATATATATATATATATATATATATATATATATATATATATATATTATATATATTTTAATATATATATATATATATATATATATATATATATATATATATATATATATATATATATATATATATATATTTTATATATATTTTAATATATATATATATATATATATATATATATATATATATATATATATATATATATATATATATATATATATATAATATATATATTTTATATATATTTTAATATATATATATATATATATATATATATATATTAAAATATATATAATATATATATATATTATATATATATATATATATATATATATATATATATATATATATATATATATATATATATATATATATATATATATATATATATATTTTATAGTACATAGGATTAAGCAACTATCAACTAGTCATAATATCCTTCCTAGGACTAACAAAATTCCACAAAATAGATATATCAAATATTCAGAATTAATTCCAAAAAATCTTTAATATTCTGGAAATAATTTTAAATAATTATTATTGCTTGATAACTATTTAGAAGTCAATTCATGATCAAACTAATATTTACATTGATAAGTCAACGTTATTAGAACTTGTTTAACCATAAATAAACTAAGTTTAAGATTCTAAAATATATGGTAAAATACTATTTAAATTATCAAATATTCATGATCATGAGCCAAGGATCTATAATATGGAGCATTGGATGCATACAAAATTATTTGGGACTCACAAGATGGTAATGTCGATAGTTCGTTTTACGGCAGAATTTTGTCCTTCAAAGATCGAATGATTCAATCATTAAAACAGTAAAATTATGAAAAACTTCTTGAACTAGAATTATTGGTAATCAAAATACGGTCATTTTTATATACGATATCAATGGTAAAAGTAAAGTTATACGGTTCAAAACTGTCCCGTACTGAACGGTGTTAATTCTGGAAATACTTTGGTAAAACGTGTGCCCTAAAAAATCTAAAAATAATTTTGATATGATACTTTATATGAAGGTAATAGACAAATAGAGGAACCTAATATTTTTTGTACCATTAAATTTTGATTTTTAGAAGTGGATAAAACGCACTCGTAAGATGGATATACCTGATGTATTTTCGGTCAACAAATTGAGGGTATCTTGTGCGGGCTTTTGCGACCTCTAGGAGTGGTTTTCGGTGATGGTCGGCCTTGGGAATGTGGAGGGGGGCTCTTGGGCACATTATGGATGAGGTGGTTGGGCTGGAGGTGATCGGCAAGGGGGTCGAACAACAGTGCAAGAAGGGGACAACAGCGACAGCAGTAGAGATTAGGTTAGGGTTTTCTTTGAGGTATTTTCGGGTAGGGTGAGGTGATATTTATATAAGGTATTGATGGGGTTGGTCATGGGTTGTTATTTTGCGGGTATGGGTGGGTTTTGATGGGTTTTGGAAAATAAATACAAGAGAGATGGGCACAAAGATATACAAGTTTCCAAATATAGAACCTTCCATTGATTGAGTTTTCCTATTAGGTTTGACGCAATTAAAGTCTCCAAAAATCTTAAATAAAAATTCTAGGATGGCCCTATATATGTGGGTTTGACCCTAACAAGTCATTTACAGCTGTTTAAACAAGTTTAGGCTCAAGGAAAATTCTGATTTGAAAATAGGCTTAAAAAGTCACATAAGGGGTCTTATGTTCTATTTGAATTTAAATAGCATATAGGGCCTCGATTGAGTGGGACTCCCTAGGCATGTGTGTAGTAGGCTCAAAAATAGTCAAAATTATATATTGGGTCATTTAGGTTGGATCAATATCGAGTCTGGAGTTTAAGTTGGATGTTACGACTATTCTCACGGTAGATAACTTCTTGGCCTAAATTGACCCCGAAATTGTGCGAAGCAAATAGAATACAAGAAGACATATTTGAGTGGGACATGATACACCAAATCGAAGATAAACTTGTCTTAGTCAAAACTCATGAAGGAAGTTTCTAGAGTTTGGCATTTCTTGTGCTCCAAAAATCAAAACTATGGAAGAGTACATCTCCTTGTGCTCCAAATATATATATATATATATATATATATATATATATTAAATACTACATTAAACAAAATAATTAAATTAAATAAGTCTAAAAATTCATGGGGCTTACAACCACCCACCTTACGAAATTTTGTCCTCAAAATTAAACATACAATAATATAACCTTACATAATATTAATAATAACAAATAATCCATGGCACCGTCCTAAATTCTTCTTACAATCCTTCTGAGCATATCCCTTCTTGCTGTAAAAGTGACAAGTCGAGAGCTCTTTTGTCTGTACATGGCGACCTTCTGCTAAAGATGTACTTTTGGCCGTCTGGTCTCACATGCTATCCTCAAAATCAAAACATGAAATATGATATAAAAGAAACTAATCAATAATAATTTCTAGAGGACTCTACTACTAGGGAGATTCTTAAGTTCACATAAACTACCAGAAAATAAGGTAACCTTAGTTTTAGATCCGTTCTAACTTAAGCAACGAGGTCAAGGTCATGACCCTACTGGTGAGATGTGCTAGTACGATATAATTCCCTAGAAGAATACAAAACTTGGCTACTGCGGGATGAAATCAAGACTTTAGTCCTAAGTACCATTATGGTCCTATTGGTTAATGGAAAAAATACTATTACTAATTCAACACTATTCCTATATATTGGTCAGGTATTCAACAAAATAAAAGAAAAATAATACTCTACTCCTTCTGACTATCAACATGCTAAACAATTTTTACAAGTAAACCTAGAATTTTGCACATATCTGCTAGACAAGGGCCGAGGCTGAGCTGAACAGATATACACATTTATTAGTCAATTCTTTTAGTCATGGGATTTTATAGATCATTTCAAGGCTAGTCTTACCACATATAGAGATAGTTGTTTAGCCAAACTCTAACCTTCATACTCTATTTAATACTTTTGGTTAAATCTAACATGATATTAGTACTCAATAAAAATCTCTCTAGTACTTCTATTCAAGGTTATAACTTAGGCAAAGGGTAGCATAGATTTGTCTAGTAATCTTAGGATCTCTCGTTAGGGTCAAATCCTACAATGTACTCTATTCTAACTTCTATCTTAGGGGAATATCTATAAAATTCTACCCACCTTAGCTATTTATCGGGTCCTGAAGCTTGGAATCATATCTTAAAAAATTCGATAAATAATGGTTCTTCACAGTCTTGGTCCAACCTTAAATACATGGTTTACCAAGCCATTATATTCATAACAAACTCTCTAGAACCTGTCACAAGGGAATCATATTTTCTTGAGGCGCTATAACTAACACCAAGTTTAACAACCTGGTTACTAAAATCGTATGATGGGTTGAAAGGGTTGGTCGAGGTCCAACCTCCAATTTAGGTTGGAATGGTCAACGGTATCGCGTGAGTAGCTAAGGTTGAGACCCTATGACCGAATGTTGTGCCTTAAAAATAGAGCATGAGGAGACGCGTTTGAGTGGGACATGAGAGGCATAATCGAAGGTGGACTTGTCTAGGTCATGTATAAAAAATTTGTTTGGAGGTAACCGCTAGTCATGCGCTCCAAATATCAAAGTCATGGTAGCAGACACCAAATAGTCTGATTAGAATGTGGGTGTCATAACTACGGACTTATTAGCTTATTTATGACAAAGATTCTCCCAATCACTCATAATTATAGGGAAACCCTAAATTTGTGAGGCCCTACAATCTAGCTATTATGGAACCTTGGGTTATTAGAACTAAATGGTAGCACTATATAAGAGGATAAGGAAATCATTTTGAAAGAAATCAATTATGACTATACGTAAGGAGCATTAAATCATAGTAACTTAATCAAGAAAATTTTGAGTAGGTAATGACTGGTACCTATCGTGACATGGAAGTTATATTTATGTAGGTATAAAGAAGTAAAGATTTATCCTTAGTGTGGCTCGACTTATGATAGGAATATAGGCATACTCATTCACCTAAACGATTGACAAAAATCTTGAGACGGAAAGTTGCAAAACGTATTCATAATTGAAGGGGTAGTGGCATTATCAAGGACGAACCATACCCGAGGTTCTAGCGTAATCCTGAGCTTTGGATGATCATTCAAATAAAGGGTATCGAGCTTCTACTCCTACAAGAATGTTGGCTTTTCTATCAAGGGTTCCAAGGATAGCATTTGATTCTTGAGGCTATGCCTAACTAATTGTTGAAGGAAATGATCCAACTTATAACACCCTAAAACTTCTTATCTTTAATCTCTTTGCTCACTTCTGTGACATGGTCTTCTAAGATGTTAACTTCACTAGCATGGTATTACACACTAAGAATGCAGTCTACTTGGTCTAACCCTCTTTGATCTTTATTGCCTATGCGTAGTGCTACTTCCATGATCACTTCATGTAACCTAGTCTAACACTAGTGTTTTTTCTATAAGGTATTTCGGGATTCCTATTTTCCTATATCAATGTGTATGATCCACTGGTCTTCTTAAGGTAAGGCTTTCAATTTCACCCTCGAATTTCTCGGTAGGTCTATCCTCAAGGGATATAAATACTAAATCTATTTCTTAAACCCTAAGACATACTTCCATAGATCACCTATCAACCTTCCTCGAATGATAGATTACAATTGGTTCTTTCTAGTCTTCCATCTAGCACTTACGACTACACCTACCCACTATAAACCTTTCTATTGAGTTAGGGTAGAAATTGATGCTAGGTTATGCTTGTTGAATCTTTCTATTTATAATGAGACCCTTTGGCCCCTTTCTGCTAGTCTTCCCCGGGTGACTATCACTTCTAGTGAGGAGCTACAACTACTCTCTAAAGTCCTACTATATGTTCCTTCTGATTTCCCCTAAAACATCTCTATCTAACCTAGATAAGGGTAAAAAGATTGTAATCCATCAGATCTGATTTGTTTACCTAATAAAGGTACCTACCCAATCCTTTCATAACAATCATCCCCTTTTATAATACTCTATCAACCATGTTCTATTCAATAATGGAAGAGATGGTTCACTGAGCACGAGTGTTCGTCTTTCCGAAAGAGGAAATGACGAGAATCCAAAACAAGAAGGTCAAGGAAGTTGATCGACTTCAATTTTGAGCTTCAAGGACGATGGATAAATTCAAAAGAGTTTTCAAGGCAGTTATGGACTGAGATCCTATTATATTATCCTGTCATAGGCCCGCTCAGTACAGTAATGTAACCGATACGACTAACTCGACTTGTATGGGCCACCAAAAACACACGTCATGCCCTAGTTCCAAAATATATAGGAACCCAAGACACAAGCATACCAGCTGTACGGTTAGAATAAGTATTCCCAATTTAATGGACTTATCATAATCGTAGTACGCTTTAAAATAAACTAAATCTACTCTATCTCAAATATGTCCAGTACACAATAATGAACAAAATCAAGAACAAATAATATATGTCATGGTCTGCAACCCATTAGCATATATGTTTGGAATGCACCCGAAGAATAATAGAGGTCTAGTAAAACTAGGCTAAATGAGCAACATATTACAGGAAAGAAAATAGAAAGTACGAGAATAATAAAGTAACACTACAATCAATACCTGAACCCTGCAACCAAAATCATACCATCCATTTGTCTATACTATAATCTCAACAACAACCTGGAGAGATCACTAGGTCCTCAGAGGGACGTAACAAGATACAACAACTAGCCACAATATGAACAGTAAAGGTAATATACATGAACATGATATAACTGACAAGGTAGACTACCCATCTAAGTGTATGCACTTGAAGACTACTTAGGTACGTATGAGTAGGTGAAGGAATAAAGAATAGTATCCTCTAGAGGCTTATGTATATACGAGCATACCTCCCGACTGTGTTCTAACGCACGGTCAGCGAATGCGGTCGGATATATCCTCTAGCAATACACCCATAACCAGGACACTATAAACCCATAACCAGGCAACTATGAGGCTAAAGGTAGCAATCTCATACGCCTAATAGTAGTCTTCCCCACCCATGTCTCACACCAGTCACATCCATGACTCCAACAGTATGTATCTCAATACTAGTCAGTAGCTAGACTAACACTAACTCTATATGAAGCGACACACGAACCGCTTGTACTAATGATCAATCGAGTTCGTATGGCTGTGCCAACACAATGTAAATCACTCAAGTATCGTGTCATGAGATGTGTCCAGTCATAGAAGTCATTGAAAAATAACTTCAATACGAGAAAGTCTACTAGCACGCTAAGTCACACACACACCCACTACAGTACCCAAGTCACACTTGGATGCTCTCCTAACACATCTAATCCTAACACACCACAACACATCCATGTATAACAAAAATATAATAAGATCACAGTGGTACGGTATCTTGCCTAGAATCGCTGCGAGAGTGTAGATTATGGATCCAACTCCAACTTCTGTAGTCGCGGTCCCACGAACTCCTATATATATAACTAGCATTAATAACCATACTAACATTATTGCTATCATTGATATATATATATATATATATATATATATATATATATATATATATATATATTTTATATATATATATATATATATATATATATATATATATATATATTCAGATGGCCAAATTCTCGATATAAAATATATATATATATATATATATATATATATATATATATATATATATAATGGCCAAATTCTCGACGATCAGGAGAATATTCAGATGGCTGCCACGAACTATTTCTCCAACATATTCACTAAAGAAGCCGTTGTTAAAGATAACGGATTCCTATCCGAGATCCCCACGCTGATTTGTGACAGGGATAACGAAAGCCTTAGCGCTTCCCCCTATGTCGACGAGATTAAGACAGCTGTGTGGTCCATTAATGCCAACAGCACCCCGGGTCCGGACTGATTCAACGGGGTGTTCTTCCGCTCTTGCTGGGACATCATTCGGTCCGACCTCGAGGAGGCCACTACCGCATTCTTTCAAGGTGCCACTTATCCGAAATCTATATCCTCCGCTCACATCATCCTCATTCCCAAGAAAGACAATCCGGACTCTTTTAAGGACTTCAGACCAATCAGCCTCTGCAATTTCACCAACAAAATTATCTCTAAAATTATCGCATCCAGAATGTCGGACATCCTCCCCAGAATCATCTCCGAAGAGCAAAGCGGCTTCGTCAAAGGTCGCAATATCACCGATAATATCCTCCTGGCCCAAGAGATGATCATGTGTATGAAATTCCCGTCTAGAGGGGGGAACATTGCCATCAAACTGGATATGGAAAAAGCTTACGACCGCCTTGATTGGCAGTTCATGATCTGGGTGTTCAGAGCCTTTGGTTTTTCGGAACCTGTTATCGACATCGTCTTTAGATCCATCAACAACTCCTGGTTTTCCACTGTCATCAACGGTCAGCCTCAGGGTTTCTTCAAAGCTACCCGAGGAGTTAGACAGGGAGACCCCCTCTCCTCCACCATTTTCAACATCACAGCTGAAGCCCTGAGCAGAAACCTCAAAATCATGCCGCGATCTCCCGGGTTCCAACACTTTCACACTACGACCGGATGCCCGCTCATAACTCATCTGGCGTATGCGGACGACATCCTCATTTTCTTCACTGGCACCATCGGCGCCTTCGAGGTGGTTATTAGTACTCTTGCTAATTACACCCGGTGCTCTGGGCAGAAAATCAACAACAGCAAGAGCGTGATCTATACTTATCACAAAGCCGATAGAAGTCACTAGGCTGTGCTATCCTCCATGACCTCCTTCTCTACAGCTTACCCCCCTTTCCTATACCTTGGCTGCCCGTTAGTGTACGGCAGATCGAACTCTGGCATTTTTGAACACATGGTTGGCAAGATTCACCATAAAATAGCGGGCTGGCACAACGCCACTCTCTCTCCCGGAGGAAAGTTAATTCTCATTAAGCACGTTTTATCCTCCGTCCCCATATACACCCTCGCGGTGTGCTAACCCCCATCAAAGTGATTCATTCTATTGAATCCATCCTTGCCAATTTCTTTTGGGGTCATCTCGAGGGTAAGAACAAGCATCACTTGGCCAGTTGGGCTACCATGGCCAAACCTACTGCTGAGGGAGGTCTGGGATTCTGCAGGCTTACCTACATGGTCGACGCCCTCTCGGCTAAATTATGGTAGAAAATTCGTACTGAAAAGTCGATCTGGACCAGGTTCATACGAGCGAGGTACTCCAGATTCTGTCACTTAACTGAGGCATCTTCCAATAGCAGATCTTCTGCGTCGTGGCGACGCATCATCCGTGGCCGTACCCTTGCGGAACCCACTTCCGCCTGACCCTGGGCAATGGTAGGTCGCAGGCCTGTATGGAACGCTGGCTGGGGGACGTTATCCTCAGGCCCAACGATTTGACCCCGCCGCTGTGCGAGATCAGGGATTTTTGGGATGACGCCGCGTCCGGGTGGAATTGGGATAGGGTGCGAGATTGGCTAGGCCCGGAAGTCGCGGCAAGCTTGGGTGATTCTAATCTGGCGATCAATGACGCTCAGGACGTGCTCAGATGGTCCCCCAACCGGTGTGGCGTCTTCTCCGTTGCTTCGGCCAGAGCCACCCTCAGAGACAAACATGTCTCGACATCCCCTTCTGCCAAGTTCTGGAACGCGTGTATTCCGACAAAATGGTCTATTCTCCTCTGGCGTACCGCTCGTCGAAAACTCCCCACGGATGATGCAGTTCAATCCTTCGGATATTGTCTGGCTTCCAGATGTCACTGCTGTGTTGATCACCATACTGAATCCGTCGAGCACGTTCTGCTTTCTGGGGAGTCTGCAACCCACATCTGGACACATCTTCACCACCGGTGTAATATGATCCCCACAAACGGGGGCATCAACGATCTGCTGGCCAGCTGGAACTCGTCTCACGGGCTTCAGATCGTCGCTGCCGCCGTATTTTGGGTCTTATGGAAAAACAGAAACAAATACAGATTCGAGGGCCGCCAATTCCAGCCTCCGCAACTGTACAGAGAGGTGGTTCGGCAAATCTTCAAAAGAAAGAGGTGTTGCACTCATACCTCGAACAAGTTTTGGGCTCCTCTGGACTACTGACTGGGTCAGGGGAGTGGTTTCCCCGGGTTCTCGCTTTGCTCGCCTAACCTTTGGATGCTCGGTCCAGTTACCGTTTTGTGGGCAACACTTTGTGATTTTCTCTTTGTTTTGGGTCGGTCTTCGCGCCTGGCGCGCTTACTTTTATAGGCTTCGGCATTTTGCGCCTATCATTCAATAAAGGTTTTGTTCTCTCAAAAATATATATATATATATATTTTTTTTTCAAATATATATATATATATATATATATATATATATATATATATATATATATATATATATATATATAGTACATAGGATTAACCAACTATCAACCAGTCATAATACATACTATTCATAATATCCTTCCTAGGACTAACAAAATTCCATAAAAAAGATATATAAATTTTTTTGAATCAATTCCAAAATAAATCTTTAATATTCTGGAAAGACTTTTTATATAATTATTATTGCTTGGAAACTATTTAGAAGTCAATTCATGAATAAACCAATATCCACATTGATAAATTAACATTATTAGAACTTGTTTAATCATAAATAAACTAACTTTAATATTTGGAAATAAATGGTAAACAATTATTTAAATTATCAAATATTCATGATCATGAGCCGAGGATCTATAATATGGACCATTGGATGCATACAAAATTATTTGGGACTCACAAGATGGTAATTTCGATAGTTTATTTTATGGCAGAATTTTGTCCTTCAAATACAAGAGGGATTGGCACAAAGATCTACAAGTTTCCAAATATATAACTTTGCATTGATCGAGTTTTCGTATTAGGTTTGACCTAATAAAATCCTTAAAATTTGAAATAAAAATTCTTGGATGGCTCTATCTATGTGGGGTTGACCCTAACAAATCATCTACAGCTGGTTAGACAAGTTCGGGCTCAAGGAAAAATTTTTGATTTGAAAATAGGCTTGAAAAGTCACATAAGGGGTCTTATGTGCCATTTGAATTTAAATAGCATATGGGGCCTCAATTGAGTAGGACACCCTAGGCATGTGTGTAGTAGGCTAAAAAATAGTCAAAATTATATATTGAGTCATTTAGGTTGGATCGATGCCGAGTCTGAAATTTAAATTGAAAGTTACGACAAGTCTCACGGTAGATAACTTCTTGGCCTAAATTGACCCCGAAGTAGTGCGAAACAAATATAATACAAAAAGACATATTAGAGTGGGACATATATACCAAATCGAAGATAAACTTGTCTAGGTCAAAACTCATGAAGGAAGTTTCTAGAGTTTGGCATTTCTTGTGCTCCAAAATCAAAGCTATGGTTATGATCATGAATAAAAGTGGGACAATATATATATATATATATATATATATATATATATATATATATATATATATATATATATATATATATATATATATATATATATATATATATTTTATATATATATATATATATATATATATGTATATATAAATATAACAAAATAATAAACAAAATTCTAAAAATCCAAGGGGCTTACAGTCACCTCTTATTGTGCCGTCCAAATAGACTGTCATAATCACCAACAATCATACTCGAGGATCTTAAAGTCCTCACCTAGAGCTCCTGCAGGAACAGTCGCCCAATCAGCATGTCAACCAGGCCAGTGGTTAAACAGCCTGCCTAAACAGCTGTGATAACCCAGATGACATCTTTCACGTAGGAGATCCTCCCTCATCATTACCTCCTTGATAGCTTGTCCGCTAAAAAGCAAATAAAGATGAGGAGGAAATCAGAGAGTGAGAAGATCAGATCATTAACTGATCAGATCGACCAAATCAACCTCATCGCTGAGGACACCAGATACACATGAGGGAGTCACAGAGAGGACTTCGAAAAGCTACTAAGTATTAGATCATTAATAGAGTAAAGGGGTCATTACAGTACTCGATCTCCATCGGCACACTTTTCTATAATCTTTTTTTGTACTGCCAAATCCTTACTGTTAGGGCTTCTTTTACTGTTCAAAATCTTAATATATAAAAAGAATGAAAAGGAGTCTTGTTTCAACTTGTCTTTTCTTCCCTTATCCCTCTTAATGATACCTATCATTCCAAACACATCTTCCAAAAGCGATCGTGAACAATAACCTATAGTATGGCCTGTAGGCACAGATGCACGGTCGGTTCCAAAATCTTTATGTGACTCGTGACTCCTGGCACACGTGTCAAGGACAATGATGATATGAAAATGCTCTACAAACATAGGACAGTCTCTTAAATCTAGGTAATATGCATAAAATAAAGACAAGTAATAAAAAATGACTAACTCAACCGTTGCACTCAATTATGACTCAAACACTAAGTTTAAATTGTAAAAGCATGAAAAATATAAAAGAGAGGTGCATGAACTTTATGTGCCTAAGGGTGGAGTATCAAGTCAGAAGCATTTATGCGTTAAGACGCATAGCCAAAGAGGAAACAGAAAGATGCATGGTCCATTTAACGCATGACTATGTATCGAATGATTTTCTTGTCTCCTAGATAAAATAATGAACCTTGGGCAGTGTGCAGTGTACAAATTCTGAGGAAGGCGTCAGTGATTACATTACCATCATTATTACATTTTTATAGCTATACAAGAGTAATCTTATGCGACTATTTCCAATAAATAGTTAAATGTTGGTGAACGGTATTTATAGTATACATTTAGATGTCATACGTCTAAAGCTATTAGACGGATAGTCAACCTATAGTGAAAAGATAATGTGCTGACATGTCAGTGTTTCGTACAACACGTCTCATGCCACGTGGCAAGCTATACGTGATTCTCTAACACATTCACTCCCCTCTAACCCTAGATGCTTATGCGCTTATTCATTTCCGTGCGCCTCTGAGACAAAAGATAGTATATATTTTTTTCCCAAGAGCGCATAGCTGTTCCAAAAAAAGATATAAAAAGAGGACAATGTCTTCCTCGCTCGGAGAGAGAGATATACGTACGAAGAGACAATGTATGCTACATTTTGCTAAGAACTTTTAGAGAGAGCTTTCCGTGATAGAGTTTCCTTTGTTGTCAAGAGTTCGTTAGTAAAGAAGTTTTATCAACCTTAGTATCAGATCATCGACGGTTTAAAGAAGTTGAAGTAGACTTAACTTCCATCTCCCCAATCCTCGGATCTGTTGTACTTGGAATTTCTATTAAGGATTCCCATTGTACTCATTTTTTTATTTTAATACAAAAGTTTTACTCTTTTGGACTTTTTGTGTTGAAACAAAAATGATGACTCTGCTATGGATAACTTTCTTCACCGATGAGAAAGTGGTGGCACAATTCGATGTCACAAAGCTTGGTTTAGTTGAAAATATATTGGTCGTACAAATTGACCAACTAGCATTTGAAACAATGCTGTCGAATAAAGACTCTCCTCTGGCTTCTAAGGGACAGCAGGCTAAACATGCTCGTAAAGCTTTAGTCCCAAAGTATCTCTCTGCTGATGGCAAAGGGAAGACTTTGGCCAATTTTGGCCAAACAGCAACTCGGAGGCACATGGCTCAGTATCAGCCATTACTACTTCTAAATAAGGTTTTGTTGCTGAGATGCATAAGGCTTATTATGCGTTTAAGAAGGCATCTACCAATGAGCCATCTACTAAATTTTGTGCTTCATATATGAAGAATGTGAGACTCGTCTCACAGTATTTGTATTTGTATACAGATACATATTTTATATGGTATTCTATACTTTCTTGGATTTCAGAGAATTGGGAAAAAACTTGATTTTTGAAGACTTTTCTGTAAAACCGGCACACCGCCGACATACCGTTATGTACTAACGGCATACCGTCCGGGCAAATTTTCTACTTTATAGATATTTTTCATTCAAGATATTTTCGTTTAGATATTTTGATGAATAGTATTTATATATTTTGATGAATAGTATTTAGATATTCTGATGAATAGTATTGATACATTATATTATCCAATAAATATTTGGTTTTCTTCTAAACAGTCGAGATTAATTCTGATCGAGTCATCGATCGCGATCGGACGGTCATAATTAATTCACCTTCTCTATATATACGATTAGATTTCTTTTCAAATTATCTTTTTACTTTTTCTCTCCACTCTTCTTTTCTTCTCATTTCTACTCCGTATTCCTCGAGAGCTTGGAGCTTGGTCTCGAGACTTCAGAGTTGTTTGCCATAAAAAATGCGACAAGGTTTTATTGATTAAAACTTTGGTTTTTTCAATTACAAACAGAATAGTATACAATATAGGACTTAGACGTAGTCCTAGGAGTACACTTTTGTTTTTATCTAGAAACTGTATCGGTGGAGCGAGTGGTAATGCGTTAACTCCGTTGACGATTTGACGACGACCTTGAACTCTCTGAATGTTTAGGTTGCTCTGGATGTCGGAGCGTTGCGAGGAGAAGCGGACGTTAAATGTCTCTTCTGGCCTCTGTATGTGGATATAACAGTCTGTCTGTATATATCTCTCTCCGTCTGTCTGTCTCTATGTATATATATGTTCGTCCTTAGAGGTGAAGGAATGATCCTTCTATTTATAGGCAGCAGGCTGGCTGCTCATACGTGTATATGCCGGATGCGCCTAGACGTGGTGACGCCACGTGGCTGATGCTGGCGGGGGCGCATGGTTGATGCGTCCTGAATTGAAGCTGAATCTGCTGGACTGCTGCGCTGGGCTGCGATGGAGCTGACATGTGGCAGTCGTAAAGATTTGGTTGTTGCTGAGATCTTCGATGGTTAGCACCCATTCTTGAGTAGCACCGAGTCAAAGGACACGTAGCGCATGTTTGTGGCTCAAAGATCTCAGTTTTGGAGGAGAGTGATCTGTCGTGGTATGCCTAGGATCGGACGCATAGTGGCGACAGTCTATGAGTTTTAGGCATCATAGACGAGTCTGGGCACATGGCTTTTGAGACGCATGCAGAGCTTCGCATCAGGGTGCACCTAGAATCTGGCGCAGGGGAGGAGACTTGGTCTCATGACTTTTAGGAACCATGAGCAAGTCCAGGCGCATGGCTTTTGAGGTGCATGCAGAGCTTTGTATTCTGTTGCTTTTTATCATAAGTGAGCCGAGGGGGCGTATGTCCACTGGGGCGCATGTCATCTTCTGGGCGCATGGGCACGAGGCGCATACGAATGATATGTTGGCCACGTGGCAGTTGTTGTCGACCCAAGGTGTAATGATGGTGCTGACATCAGCGGTGCTTCATTTTCTGCACAACTGATTAGACGGCTCTTAGAATGTGTTGTCATATTTGTCATTCAATGTCACGACCCGTACCCGCTTTTCGGATACGAGACGTGTCCAAGCCAGCCTATGCCGCAGAGTCGGCGGTAGAACGAAGAAGACTTCCTATGAACTATGGTTTGATAGAACACCAAATGTTTCATATTTCAAAAATTTTGGTTGTAAATGTTTTATTCTTAATACTAAAGACAATTTGAGTAAATTTAATAAAAAGGCCGATGAAGGTATATTTTTAGGTTATGCATGCAAAAAGCAAAGGATACAGAATCTTCAACAAAAGAACCATGATCATCGAAGAATCAATCAATGTCAAGTTTGATGAGCTAAATCAATACTTAGACGATGATGACAATGAAGACATAATCATACCAAGTACAGCTACTGCAAAACCTTTACACAGAGATACAGAACCATCACATCAAGCATCAGATGACCCTTCAAGCAAAGAAGCTGGAACTAGCAATCCTGAGACTACACCAAAAGAGATGAGATTCTTGGCTGATCATCCAAAGGAATTGGTAATTGGTGAGATTACCAATGGTGTAAGTACTCGTTTCTCTAATAAAGATATAGCTTCTTGTGTTGCTTTTGTTTCGCAGTTTGAACCCAAAAATATTAATGAAGCATGTAGTGATAATTTTTGGTTAGATGCTATACAAGAGGAATTAAACCAATTCGAACAAAATCAAGTTTGGGAACTTGTTCCCAAGCCCATTGATCATCCGGTCATTGGCACCCGATGGGTATTCCAAAACAAACTGAACGAGAATGGTTTAGTGACTCGTAATAAGGCTCGACTCGTATCTCAAGGATACAATCAAGAAGAAGGTATCGACTACGATGAGACTTATGTCCCAGGTGCGAGATTAGAATCCATTCGCATGTTATGTGCATTTGCATGTTTTCATAATTTTAAGTTATTTCAAATGGATGTCAAAAGTGCAATTTTAAATGGTTTTATAAAAGAAGAAGTTTATGTAGCTCAACCTCCTGGTTTTACTGATTTTAAATTTCCTGAATATGTTTTCAAGTTGAAGAAAGCCTTATACGGTTTGAAACAAGCCCCTCGTGCTTGGTATGATCGTCTGAGCTCTTTTCTACTTGATAACGATTTTTCAAAGGGAAAGGTTGACACTACATTGTTTATAAAATCTTTGAATAACAATATTCTTTTGATTCAAGTCTATGTAGATGATATTATTTTTGGATCTACTGATGAATCTTTTTGTCAAAAAATTTCAAAGTGTATGCAGAATGAGTTTGAGATGAGCATGATGGGAGAGCTAAAATTCTTTCTCGGTGTAGCACCCAGTTTTCCAAATGAGGGTAATTTCAAAATTTTGTGCTTATAATTATTTTAATAATGGTATTTAATTCATGATATAATTTTTGGTGATTTTTAAATTATTTTAAAATTATTTAAATCAATGACTTGTGGTTTTGACGTTTTGCTAGTGAAACCCTAGAGACTGTTTGACCTAGAGCCTAACCATATGATTATGATATTTTAATATCATTTTTGGCCTAAGGATATTTTTGCATTTGACCTCTTTGAATTATTTTGATATTATTTTATTATTTATGATATTGTTTTGGGATTATTTGAGTCGGGTTCGAATTTCAACTCAATCTGACTTGAAACGGGGACCCGGGGGTAGTTTGACTCTAGTAGGACCCACACACTAGTTAGGCATGGCCCACATGATATTAAATTTAGTCCACATGATAAAAATATTTTAGTTAGAGGTTAGACTAATTATTATGGATAAGGTTAGTGTGATTAGAGACTTTAGAATGACTAATTTAGCCCCAACCAATTAGCCCTTTCCTAATACTCATAGAATAGGTTAGTGGGAGCATTTTGGACCTTACCATAATAGGACAAATAGCCCCATATGGCCAGCCACTTTGGGAGAGGATAGGCTCAAGTTCATTTCATTATTCTCATCCACACTCTCTCTCTTGTTCTTTCCCAAATTCCTAGAGAGCAATCCCTAGCAATTTCTCCACCAAATCCTTCCATTTCGCCACCAAATCTTCTTCTTTCCTTCTCCATTCTAGCCAAGGAGGAAGCTACCCAAGTTTGGGAGGATTCGGAGCTCGTTCGTGTCCTTTTGGAATCTCTACGTGTCGGTGTCGCTCCGGGAAGGCTTTTCTTCGATTCGATATACCGGGAGGTATAAATCCCTTCTCCTTTTCATTTCCTCATGCATATAGGTCTATTTTGAACCCATAGGAATGAACCCCATGGTTGTATCTCCATTTGTGTCTATTTTGTGTCCATTTGGAGGTCATAGGAGTGTCCTTTGTGTTGTGGTTGTGTCCATGTGGGAAAATCCCAAATTTGGACACACTATGTGTTGTTGTTATGTATGAATAAATTATTACATGTTTAATCTCATATTCTTGTATTTGAGATGTGTTCTATAGTGTCTCATATATATATTAGTGTAGAGAGTGAGTTCTTGATATATTATGTTATATACTTATGTTCTTTTGTCTCAAACTATCTATATCCGTCATGATTTTTATCCACGTTTTTAATTTCAGCCCTAACTTAGAAATGTCATAACTTCTAGCTCAAAGCTCGGTTTAATCTTCCATTTTTTTTAAAAGAAGCGTATTGAAGTTAGCTTTCCAAAAACATGTATTAATAGGCCTAATTCTTTCTGTAACGTTTTGGAGAATTATTTGAGTGTCAGCTGTACGAAAGACAAACGAGTTCTCGGTATTTTCGCGATTCCGGGAGTTTTCGGAAACGAAAACGCGATCCGTTTAAAGTTTTGGAAAGCTAACACATAGATCTATAACATACTTTAATCCTTGATTTTAATTCATGCTAAGATGGTACAGTATTGATTATTAGTAGGAGTTACTATTCGGCATATGCATTTTGTGCACCCCTGTGTGTAATATAATATTCTATTTGATTTTAACCCATGTTAATGTATATACATTATGTAATTAAATAGAGAATGCAAGCATGAATAAATGGTTAAATAAATGATGTATGAGGTGTAAGTATCCTATCTAATGTAAGCATGCATAAGTATGGCTTGTAATGAATATGTAGGTTCCATAGTATGTAATGTATGGTGCATATAGTAGTGCAAGAGAATAAATGAATGATGAATGAATGCAAGCATGAATGTAATATAATAATAGATGTAATGTATGCAATATACAAGTTAATGAGATGTAATGTTCTATGTTAACACAAATCCTATATTACCTCATGTACCCCCTTACACTATGTTGACACTATCACACTTGACACATTGTTCACTTACACTTTGACACTCTTTGATATGTATACACTATGTATGCCCATTTAACCCTCACTTGCCCCTTTGCCATGTTCACATACACACACATAGCCTCTTAAATAAGTATTTATGAATATAGTTAACTTAGCTATGTATGTATATTATATATATGTTAGCATATTGTGTTGTAATATATAAGTTTATATAACCATTTGAAATGCCATGATTATAGACCTAATGTTGAATACCAATATATGCATATGTATATATGTGTAGACATATATAGCTTAAAGTAATAGATTACCTAGTGTATATCCAATGTGAATTCTTGCCTATTTGAGTATTGAATAATTGTATGCTATATAGAGTTGGGTGTATGTTGGCTTGTATAGCCTTGTATTGATGTGTGCTTGCTAGGATAGTCTTGGTTAGGCCTAGTAAGACTTGCTGGGTTAGGACATGACCTAGTTTAACCTAGTTTGACTAGTGCAGTTGACCAGAGTTGACCAAGGGTTAACTTTGGCCTAGTTTGACCTAGATTCATGTAGAATGCATTGTAGTACTTTATATTACCCTTCTGGACATGTTGTGACTTGTGCTGTTCTAATTAGGAGCCAGACACCTCTCCTCGGACAGTATCTTTACCTTGGACATTCAGATATCAGGCGAGTACATTCTCTGATCATTTCATATCATGTTTAGGATTATATTTCCGGCTTTAGACTATCTTACTTGATGCTGACACGTTGGTAACATGGATTGGTACTATATGAATCCCTTCATGAGATGTTATCCCTCTCGGAAGTATCAGATACTTTTGTCATGTGTGTTTCACTTACATCACGTATCATATGCTTCTATCATCATGAATCTTCGGGAATCAGCTAGTGACTCATGTACCCTCATGATCACCGAGCCTTCACGAATCAATTCATGAATCACCCTTTATGGGCAACGTAGTATAATCATGAATCTTAACGTAACTTGAATGGATCCTTGTGTATTGATTGGGGATGGGAGAGTATAAGTGAACATGTGAATAAATCCAAGTAGTGTAATCATGAATCAATTTCCAGTAGTGTAATCATGAATCAGTCCTTAGCCATTCACATGTTTATGCAGTACTCTGAATCACTAGCACTGTCTCTCTTTATATATATCATAGATATTTACTTACAGTCTCTCTTTTACATTATGCTATTTCTTCAGATCTTGTATTTTATTCTCTAGCTTGATTATATTTCCTATCTTGTTATGACTTGTTGAGATGTACCGTGCTCGCTCCAGTCCTGACTGGACCCGTTGATAAATTTTACAGATAGCCTGGAGGTTGCCTGCTAGCCTAGAGGAGACAGTAGAGGTTGCATAGATAGCTAGGGTTTTCTTATATTTTATTTTCTGTTGTCTTGAGTTGTATTTATGGATTACTGTATTTGAGTTTTGAGATGTATTCTGAGTTTGTATTTTAGACACTTAGACTTCTATCTGTTGTATCTCTTTTCGATTTCATGTTTTATCTATCTTCCTTTATGCTCTACCTTAGATGTGATTGAGTTTACATTATGCTATGTCACCCCCATTCGGGTAGTATAAACTGTTTAGTCTTATACTGTTAGATGCATTGAGACCTAGGACAGCGTTCTACCGCCGACACTTCGGCGTAGGCTGGGCGTTGTTACGTTCTCGTGCCCTAACTCTAGGGTGCGGGTCGTGACACATTTTTAGTGGTGGCCCATGCAGGTCGAGATTCGCATTAGTGCAATTTTGTAGTAGCGCAACGACTTAGTTGTACTACTACGAGCCTGCTATAGGATATATAAATTAAGGTGTTAGGATGAGAGGATACTCAATCACTGTTAGGATTCCTTGAGAGATTCCTGGGATGACCCTTGAGAATCTCATTTTGAATTTCGATTTAAACTCATTTTCCTTGTTTTGATTCACCTTTTTCCTTGATTTGAATTTGATTTTTTGGATTCATTGTAGAACTTTGAATCCTGGTATTAGTTGATGATTTTGATAAAATTTTGTAGTTGTTGATTTAATTTTGTATTTAGATTAATATTTTCAAATCCAAGGTACTCAATCACACTTAGGATTCTTTGAGAGATTTCTGGGACGACCCCTGAGAAACTCATTTTGAACTTCAATTGGAATTCCTTTTCCTCTTGTTTGGATTCACCCTCATTCCTTGCTATTGAATTTAAGCTTGATGGGTTCCTCTCGTTTAAACCGATGAGAAGGAACATATCTTTATTATTCTTTCTCGCCATTATTCCCTTGCATTCTTATTTATCTCTTATCTTAAACTCTGTCTCATTACATTAATTACCCATATCTTGTCGTACCTACCAGAAGTACTTCGAAACCTTGAATCTTCGTATCTTTTGCATAGGGGAAGGCTAAGGAAGTGACGTAAATTATATAGCTAAGAGAAGACGTAACTGGTTATTTTATGATGATCTAAAGGAAATCAAATGTGGAGTGTTCCATATGGAAACTTGAGATAGAAATGTGGTAAAGGTCTCGAATAGAATAAAGAGATATATACTGCCAATCTGGAAACAATTACATTTAGAGAAATTTTGGGGTTATGAGATAGTTTATAGGTGTATTCAAAACTAATGAGGATATCAGAGGTCAACATAGTTTTGAGAACTTAGAAAATCTTGGTTATTGATTCTGGGGAAAACTTTTACTCTGAGGCTATGTAGAAGGTTAGTAATGGAAAAGAGAAGTTAATTGTGTTTAATAAGGATATTAAACAAGATGTTGCGAGAAAATGACTAGGGATAGAGAGAACACAAAGTTATGGAAGATTAGAGATTGTTGTGAAATATTTTTAGTAGAATAATATTCAAGGGTGTATGTCGAAGAAAATACGAAAGTTGATTTTATGATGGAAGATAAGTTTTGTAAGGCCTAAAGATTTAAATTAAATAATATGAGGAGAACAATTTGAACAAGTTCAAGGAATTCGTAAACGGGATTTAGAGATTTTGGGTCAAATTTAAGACAAGGTGAAAGAACTTGAAAATTTAAATAAATGGTTAATGTTGATTCCTAAATGTGAGGGTTGTACTTCAAGAGTGATGTTTGAAAATTGGGAATTGCCTACGGTAGTCATGGTAAGGGTTTAAGTAAAGGTTAAATTTTCATATGGAGACTGGTGAGGTAAAGATATGATTGGCAAGTTATGACCAGATGAACTTAAGAGTATCAGAAGCAGATGACTAACTCGATCTTCATTATTTTTGTGCATTAATTACCACCTCTTGAACTCCCACTTTCTAATTGAGATCCTTAACGTTCCTTATCATGACTTTGATATTCAGAATGTAATACTAGCTGTTACCCTCCAATAAATCTTATATGCAAGACCTAGACGAGCTCACCTTCGTGTAGGTATATCATGTCCCACTAAAACCCGTCTTCTTGTACTCTATTTCCTTGATATGATTTTCTGGTCAACTGGCTAAACTATAACCTCTACCATTATACTAAATTTCTTCTTATTTCAATTAGAAATCTAGCCTTGCCTCAATTCTTTCGACCCGACATGTGATGGTGTTCTGCTTGTTTCCTTAGATGCTTAACCTTGTACCTTATCTGATTACTTGACCTGTTGGTTAAAAAACTTGGACTATGTAATTCCTTTCATCATTACCACCCTGATGAGAACATAAAATATTATATTTTTATTCCTTAATGTTCACCATTTTATGATCATTTTATGACTAAAGGTACTCATTCTATTTATATTTTGCTCTAGGATGCATTTTGAGACACTATGTACAAAATAGAGCTAAAATGCAATTATGGACAGTTTTGACACCTTTCACCAAAATGAGCATAACTTCCTCATCCGAATAGCAATTGAGGTCCTTCAAAATGATTCGGAAAGCTAAGACAGAGGGCTACAACTTTCATATTTTGTGATTTTCGAGATTCTGGCTGCATCATGGACGAAATCAGGCATGAAGTCAGATCAAAGATGCTGTGAACAGAATTAGGAGGCAAAATAACCATTTTTGTACTTGCTTTATGACTTAGTCTTTTTTGGTTTGAGAAGTTGTAACCTTTAGAAGATATGTGGGAGATATTGTGGGCTTGAAAAAACTAATTTATGGTGTATAAAAGGGGTAGAAATCATGAGAAGAAAACACACACAACACAACTCTTCTTCTCTTTCTCCAACTTTTCTTTTCAAGTTTTGAAGAACATGTGCGGCTAGAAGTCTTGTTGGTCGAAGTGTACGGAAGCCTTGGAATCAATAAACTTGTGAGATCTAAATTGCTTTATATATTTGAGTTATACTTTGAATATTGAATGTTTTTCTATGCCAACTTTTATGATTGTTTTGTTTAATTACTAGGAGGCCTACTAGTTAATTATTCATTTCGATCTACCGCTAAATTAGATATCAAATCCGTAATAGTTTGATGTTTCTAATTTGTGAAGCAACCAAGCTTTAATAAACTGCTTTGTTTTATTAGATCTTAGGAGAAAAATGTTTGACAAAATTAAATGCAACCGCTTGTGCTTGTATTGTTTTGCTTTATCGATCTCTTTGTTCTTTAAGAACTTGCTAGATTAAATCTATAGCGCTTGTCTTAGATTATTTAGTAAGTAAAGTTAATTAGGTCGCTTGTATCTGATTAACTAAGCCTAAGAGAGATAGGAAGATACTTCCAACGATAAATGTTCAAAGTATGATTTGATTTATGCTTGCATCAATGATCAATTTTATGATTTCCAATGGTGAATGTTCACTGAGACTAATATTTGTTCCTTGATTGATTTTAATATTTTAATTGCTTTAGCTCTTCTTAAATATTACATATTGGATGATCATGAAGCTAGTCGTACAAAATGATAGGACTAGCAAGAGTTCAGTCATACATGATCAACCCTAGGATTTGTTAATCATGTTTACAGCCCGTAGGCAGACAGTAAGTAAATGTGCATCGAGCTAACAGGTGCTCGTCGGCTAAACGCCTCAAAAGAATAAATTTACATATAAGTGGGTGAAACAAAAAGGGAAAACCCACTCGTAGCCCGGGTTCCTTCTAGTGTTCACCATTGGGCTGGAAGCTTGGTAGATCCTCGGGAGCTGCTCCGAAATCTGGCCACACAAAACCAGCTGGGTCAAACCCCAGAAAGAGCAAGTGCCACAAGGAGGCCACAAATAAGAACAAAAGCCAGCATATCAGAACATAAAGAATAAAAGGAAAGTACAAGTAATAAAGTACACAGAGCGATAAACGACTAGGGACGTGGAACCATTCCGGGAGCCAGGTTATAATCCTTAAACCAAACAAGGACCGGGATTGTACCCCTTCGCCTGAATAGCTCACTGTCTCTACCCATTTATCGTTAGAGATAAGTAAAATAATCATGATCAAGAGATAGCAGGTACTGGAGCTAGACAAGACTTAGACAAGGCTGGACATCATGCATTCACAAGCGGCCAAACAAATACTACGGCTTACTACTTTAACTAACTAGGGTTATCACAAACCTAATTACTAACAAGATGCAAGTGAGAATTCCAGTCCCAAGTCCTGCAGACTATCCAGTTATCCTTCCGCGGGTTGAGAGTTATAGGTGGGTACATTGCCCGGGAGACAAATGTACCCTTAGGTGACTTAGAGGGTGCAACACATGACAGTGTGCTGGAAATGTGCTCTACTCGTCGGCAAGCTACAAGTCCATTAAAGTGCCCAGATAACGAGATTGCCTGTGACTGGGAATTTTCTATCTTCTAGTTTGATCTAATCATTAGCCTAATCCAATTTAGCGCGAGTCCCTGGCCGTGGTACCCAGGAAGTCACGTCCTAGACATGATGCAAGACAAGACAAGTGGATTGTACAAGCAAGCAAGCAGGAGCACCCACGGTGTCAAGTTGATTATACGAGTCAAGTTACAAGTTACAAGTCAAGTCAAGTCAAGTCAGGAGTGCGCCGCCACGGGCCACTATCAAGTTATCAAGATAAATCATGTCAGGGTACTTGTCAGGAGTGTGCCACGACGGGCCACTATCATGTCAGGTTGGTCATGTCAGGAGTGCACCACTACGGGTTCCTTGCCATACCAAGCCATGTACAATAGTCATTCCAAACATATTAAGTAAAATCAGTTCATGACAAAAGGCATAAGGATATAAAATGGACGTAAAATATCTAATAAAATACCAATATATATAGGGCTATAGAAGAACCAAGCTTAAGAAATAAACAATCCATCATAGACAAGTAGGTTGTGCAAGGGGGGTCAGGGGTTGGGCTGCGCAGGGTATGTACTGCGCATGGAAGAGCTGCACAAGAGTTGCCTTGCGCAAGGGTTACCTTGCGCAAGGGTAGACTGCGCAGGGGTCACCTTGCGCAAGGGTGGATTGCACAAGGGTGGATTGCGCAGAGGTGGATTGCACAGAGGTGGATTGCGCAGAGGTTGGCTTGCGCATGGCTGGCTTGCGCATGGATGGCTTGCGCCAGCGCAATCCAGCGCAGCGCAAAGCACTGGCTGAGGTCATGCGCAATCGGCCCTGCGCTAAAGAGCACAGGCCGAGGGTACGCAATCGGCCATGCGCTAAAGAGCGCAAGGCAGAGGGATGTTCTTCCTGGCCGAGAGCAGGTCCAAGAACACCAAGAACTTCAATTCTTCATAACTTTGTCAAATCAAAACCAAATCTAGATTTTCAAAGTTCTAACTTGAGTAAAATTGAATCCTCTTCCACATGGAAGCATCAAAACCCACAAAAATCCAACCAAAATAGATCAAAACCATGTAAATCCAAAAATAGTCAAAACCTAGATCTAGAAAAATGAAAGCTCCAAATCACAAAATGTCAAGTTCTAAAGTTGTTCTCCATGGCCTAATCTAGCTAATGGACAAATAAAAAGTGGTGCTTATTTGATGGCAAGGTGCACTTGCCTATGGGTTGGGGAGTTGTGTGGAAGAAGAAAGAAGAAGAAGTTGTAAGAAATTAATGGAGTTATGGAGGAGAGAGAAAAGGTTGGTAGGTTTTAATGAGGGTGGTTGTGTTGTGTTGAGGGTAGAGTGTAGGTTAAAGTGTACCAATTCATATTAAACCAAACCTAATCAAACCAAACCAATTAAAACCGAGCCGAGCCGAAACCCGAAATACGAGAAAACCAAAATCCCGCAAGTCGAGAAAATTAAAATACAAGCCAAAATCCGACTACGAGTATAAATACAAAATTCGGGAAATGGGGTTGACAATTTTCTTTTCAAAACTCTCTCCCCCAATTCTTGTTCACATAGCATAAAATTTATACTAATTACTCTCCGTGGGATCGATCCTTACTCTCTCTACTACATATAATTTTAAGAGTAAGGTTTTATTTTTGGGTGCCTACGACAGCACACCAAATTTTGGCGTCGTTGCCGGGGAGTAATTCTAGTTGAAGTTTGTGCTTTTTATTCTCATGAAATAATTTTCTGTTTATTAAAAAAAGATTTAATAGGACATGGCGACCAATTATCAACAAGTTGGCACTTGGCTGGATCTTCCATCTAGGTACGCTAACGAGGTAAATATTTCTTCTCTTCAACAACAAATTGCTAGTTTAACTTCTATTGTTCATAAAATGGTTGTAGGTAACATGCAAGCAACAATGGCTTGTGAGATTTGTTTACAAGAAGGACATCCAACTGATATGTGTCCAATACTTCAAGACGAGCCCATTGTAACTCAAAATTGCCTAAGTTACCAACAGTACAAGCAACCATATCCCCATGAAAAACAATCGGGCCAAACTTCTAACTCTGGTATGTCTTTAGAAGATATTGTTAAGTCTCTTGCCACTAATAATTTGCAATTTCAACAGGAGACAAGGGCCAGTATTTAGGAGACAAGGGCCAGCATCCAAAGTCTGAACAATCAAATGAGCCAAATGGCTACAATAATTAATAAACTGGAGGCACAAAGTTCAGAAAAATTATCATCTCAAATAATAAATTCAAAAGACATTGCAGGTACAATTATATTGAGAAATTGTAAAGAGGTGGACATTCTAGTAGAAGAATCACCTATATCGTCAAAACAAGAAGAAGAGATCAACAACGTTGTAGACACGAACATTCCAAATGACGACGTAGTACCTAATTTAGAGAAAGTTTTTGAACTTGATGGCAAAGAAGGATTGGATGTTGCCATCAGTGAGCATCTTGAAAAAGTGGATGAGGAGTTATCGTTAAGTTCTAATATGCAGGAAACTGTAGCAGCATTCAATAATTTTACAGAAATGCAACAGTTAGATAACTTTCCTTATATATCATTGTCAATTTTTAACAAGATGTTTTTACCCTCTATTTTCCAGGCCTTCATTCAAGATGTAAAATCTTTGCGTAGTTGTCTCAAGTGTGCATAGAGTCGAGCCAACGACGTATTAAACAAAGGCGCTGCTTGGGAGGCAACCCAAGGGGAGTTTTTTTTTATATTCTTGCATTTTTTTATTTTTTTATTTTTGTCGGTTATTTTCATTTAGACTTTCATTAGTGAAAATGTCAGTTTTAATTGTAGGTAAGGATATTTATGTTTAGTTATTTTTTAGATGCATAGTTTTTTTAAATAAATAAATTTAAAAATAAAATTTAAAGAAATTTTTTTGTTCTCGGTTTATTTTCTTTAAAAAAGAGAGATTTGTTTTTGTGGTTTTCAATAATTCTTGTTGTGTATGCCATAAACAAGATTCAACTATGTTTGAAAAATTTTATAACATGATTGAATAAGTACTCTTTTCAACTTAGAATTAATTAGTATAGTTATTTTCCTTAAGGATGGTTGTAACTAAATTTGGTAGACAAAAGCCGGTGAGATTTTGAGCCTTTAGACTGACACTTCAGTCTCACTATTTTCTTTGATGAGAGATATTCTTCCATAGATTTTTTTCTCTAGAACTTGCTTAGATTCTCTTCAAGGTCACATCGACACATGCATACATGAACATGATTAAGGCTATTTTTTATGCTACTTAAGCCAAATAGCCTACCCTGAAATTATTTTTCCTTTGGTTGAACCCCTTTGAGCCTTATTGCTTTTATTTTTGTGAACCCACATTACAAGCTTTAACCTGAAAAAAAATCCCTACCCAAGCCGGAAAGCTAGTGGAGCATTATGATACGTATGGGTGAACAAAAAATAAGTGTGGGGGTATCTGAATTTCAAGTTTGGCTACATATTTTCATTCTCAAATTATGGAGTTCCATTTTTGTAAAAAGAAAAATAAAAAAAAAGAAAGAAAAAAAAGACAGAAAAATAAAAAAATAAAAAGAAAAAAAGTGATGGAGGAAATTACTTTTGATATTCATTTTTATTATTTCTCCTCCAATTCCAATAAAGGGGTATGTTGAATACTTTGAATTCAAATTGAAGAAACTGCTCAATGGAGTGATTGGTTTTACATGTTTTATATATTCGATCTAGAGTTACATCATTTTTGCTCCACTAGTTTTGATGATTTTTTAGCTACACTCCCAAATATATCCTACCTTAATCCTAAGCCCCATTACAACCCATGAAAAGTCCTTATGATTTATGTTATGCATGTGATCTAAGTGGTGGAGAATGAGAAAATATGCAAGCTTATGGTAGATAATTTCTTTTGGAATGAATTTGAGTGAAACACATACCCTTCAAACAGATAAGAGTTGAGTACTTATTCCCGTGAGGGTCTACCAATTTAGTTTGCTCTATCTTCAAGTGAAAACACTTACTAAGGAGTTAGAAGTTGTCTAAGAATATAATTTCATGATATGTTATGAGTTTTGAAAAACTATTTTATTCTTGATTTATGGCATTACACAACCTTGATTTTGTTTTGGAAAATAAATAAACTAGAGTTTTCTCCGAGGACGAACAAAAGTTAAGTGTGGGGGTATTTGATGAGAACATAAAATATTATATTTTTATCCCTTAATGTTCACCATTTTATGATCATTTTATGACTAAAGGTACTCATTCTATTTATATTTTGCTCTAGGATGCATTTTGAGACACTATGTGCAAAATAGAGCTAAAATACAATTCTGGACAGTTTTGACACCTTTTACCAAAATGAGCATAACTTTCTCATCTGAATAGCAATTGAGGTCCTTCAAAATGATTCGGAAAGCTAAGACAGAGGGCTACAACTTTCATATTTTGTGATTTTCGAGATTCTGGCTGCAACATGGACGAAATCAGACATGAAGTCAGATCAAAGATGCTGTGAACAGAATTAGGAGGCAAAATAACCATTTTTGTACTTGCTTTATGACTTAGTCTTTTTTGGTTTGAGAAGTTGTAACCTTTAGAAGATATGTGGGAGATATTGTGGGCTTGAAAAAACTAATTTATGGTGTATAAAAGGGGTAGAAATCATGAGAAGAAAACACACACAACACAACTCTTCTTCTCTTTCTCCAACTTTTCTTTTCAAGTTTTGAAGAACATGTGCGGCTAGAAGTCTTGTTGGTCGAAGTATACGGAAGCCTTGGAATCAATAAACTTGTGAGATCTAAATTGCTTTATGTATTTGAGTTATACTTTGAATATTGAATGTTTTTCTGTGCCAACTTTTATGATTGGTTTGTTTAATTACTAGGAGGCCTACTAGTTTATTATTTATTTCGATCTACCGCTAAATTAGATATCAAATCCGTAATAGTTTGATGTTTCTAATTTGTGAAGCAACCAAGCTTAATAAAACTGCTTTGTTTTATTAGATCTTAGGAGAAAAACGTTTGACAAAATTAAATGTAACCGCTTGTGCTTGTATTGTTTTGCTTTATCGATCTCTTTGTTATTTAAGAACTTGCTAGATTAAATCTATAGCGCTTGTCTTAGATTATTTAGCAAGTAAAGTTAATTAGGTCGCTTGTATCTGATTAACTAAGCCTAAGAGAGATAGGAAGATACTTCCAACGGTAAATGTTCAAAGTATGATTTAATTTATGCTTGCATCAATGATCAATTTTATGATTTCCAATGGTGAATGTTCAATGAGACCAATATTTGTTCCTTGATTGATTTTAATACTTTAATTGCTTTAGCTCTTCTTAAATTTTCTATTCTAAACTCTCTCCCCTAATCCTTGTTCACATAGCATAAAATTTATACTAATTACTCTCCGTGGGATCGATCCTTACTCTCTCTACTACATATAATTTTAAGAGTAAGGTTTTATTTTTGGGTGCCTGCGACAGCACACCAAATTTTGAAATATTATATTTTTATCCCTTAATGTTCACCATTTTATGATCATTTTATGACTAAAGGTACTTATTCTATTTATATTTTGCTCTAGGATGCATTTTGAGACACTATGTGCAAAATAGAGCTAAAATGCAATTCTGGACAGTTTTGACACCTTTCACCAAAATGAGCATAACTTCCTCAACACAATAGCAATTGAGGTCCTTCAAAATGATGCGGAAAGCTAAGACAGAGGGCTACAACTTTCATATTTTGTGATTTTCGAGATTCTGGCTGCATCATGGACGAAATCAGGCATGAAGTCAGATCAAAGATGCTGTGAACAGAATTAGGAGGCAAAATAACCATTTTTGTACTTGCTTTATGACTTAGTCTTTTTTGGTTTGAGAAGTTGTAACCTTTAGAAGATATGTGGGAGATATTGTGGGCTTGAAAAAACTAATTTATGGTGTATAAAAGGGGTAGAAATCATGAGAAGAAAACACACACAACACAACTCTTCTTCTCTTTCTCCAACTTTTCTTTTCAAGTTTTGAAGAACATGTGCGGCTAGAAGTCTTGTTGGTCGAAGTGTACGGAAGCCTTGGAATCAATAAACTTGTGAGATCTAAATTGCTTTATATATTTGAGTTATACTTTGAATATTGAATGTTTTTCTATGCCAACTTTTATGATTGTTTTGTTTAATTACTAGGAGGCCTACTAGTTAATTATTCATTTCGATCTACCGCTAAATTAGATATCAAATCCGTAATAGTTTGATGTTTCTAATTTGTGAAGCAACCAAGCTTTAATAAACTGCTTTGTTTTATTAGATCTTAGGAGAAAAACGTTTGACAAAATTAAATGCAACTGCTTGTGCTTGTATTGTTTTGCTTTATCGATCTCTTTGCTCTTTAAGAACTTGCTAGATTAAATCTATAGCGCTTGTCTTAGATTATTTAGTAAGTAAAGTTAATTAGGTCGCTTGTATCTGATTAACTAAGCCTAAGAGAGATAGAAAGATACTTCCAACGGTAAATGTTCAAAGTATGATTTGATTTATGCTTGCATCAATGATTAATTTTATGATTTCCAATGGTGAATGTTCACTGAGACCAATATTTGTTTCTTGATTGATTTTAATATTTTAATTGCTTTAGCTCTTCTTAAATTTTCTTTTCAAAACTCTCTTCCCCAATTCTTGTTCACATAGCATAAAATTTATACTAATTACTCTCCGTGGGATCAATCCTTACTCTCTCTACTACATATAATTTTAAGAGTAAGATTTTATTTTTGGGTGCCTACGACAGCACACCACACCATTATATCTTGTGCTGCTAAATTAGTCTTAGTTTTGCAAGCTTATCTATTTTCGAGCTTGTTCATGACATATTTTATTGGGTGGCCACCCACTAACATATTGTCTAATCAAAACCGGTACATGATGGTCTGATCAACCTATTGCACTTTGGTTCGCTTTTTCATGTATCAACCTACGAGAATGGAGACATAGTTAAACTTGACCCTAGAGTCTCATTCGCGACAGCCTTGACAATTCTCCTTGAAATCTTTTCATCGCCTATGAACCTCGTATTCGTACTCAGTCGAATTAAATTTAATCATGACCTGAACCTCCATCATTGGATGCTCGTGCTCATACTTTGATTTTATTGATTTCCCTTCTTACCCAAATCTCGTTTTATCCCGAAATTGATCAACTTAGATCGTGTCAAGACAAAAATCTATTTGTGATTTGTTCTGCCTAAATTTTCAATTTTTGTCATTTTATGGAATAGTAACCTTCTAATAATTTCTTAGTTGCTTGTTAATGACCAATTTTTATATAGGATGGTAGACAGTCCTACAACCTTGATGATTGTTGTTCCCTTACCTTTCCAATTAGAACACCCTAGATTGTTTGTGTGTTGATACCATAGTACTGTTTTGACCTAGAATGACCAGTGCACCTAGGTGAGACTTCCAACTGCTACGGTATGCCCTGACCTTGTATACTATTCCTTCAAATTGCATGATTTAGAAAAAAAAATTTAGACCTTGATTGTTGCAAAATAGGGACGTCACCCCATTAGTATCAGTTGTAGATATATATAGGTTGGTCCTTAATGTGGGGATGTGTGTCTATAAACATGTAGCTTAGGAGATTTATGAGAGATTATAGTATCAGCCTTGATAGGATGTACTAGTCTTTTGGTGAGTATAAATGTGTTATGAGAGATTGGGGCCTATATGTCTTAGTAATGCATCGTTCCTATGGTAATAGAATGTATTAATAGATGGTTAATAGGAAGATAATAGTCTGAGCATACCTATAGCCTATGATCAGTTCCTTTTCATCCTCAGTTAAGACCACTTTAAAATAGGACCAGTCCCTTGGATATAGGTTCCAGTCCATATTTTATTGAAGTTCCATTACCGCCGTACAGCAGAGCAGTATTGGAGGTATTCCTAGATTGACACTATTTAGATGTTCGTTTATTATTCCAGTGTTAGGAAGTGTTACCTTAGATATTGGGTAGGTTAGAGGCTCTAGAAGGAGTACAATCGATCTTAAATTTCGAGGACGAAATTTTTCTAAGGTGGGTAGAGTTGTAGCACCCAGTTTTCCAAATGAGGGTAATTTCGAAATTTCGTGTTTATAATTATTTTAATAATGATATTTAATTCATGATATAATTTTTGATGATTTTTAAATTATTTTAAAATTATTTAAATCAATGACTTGTGGTTTTGACGTTTTGCTAGTGAAACCCTAGAGACTGTTTGACCTAGAGCCTAACCATGTGATTATGATATTTTAATATCATTTTTGACCTAAGAATATTTTTGCATTTGACCTCTTTGAATTATTTTGATATTATTTTATTATTTATGATATTGTTTTGGGGTTATTTGAGTCGGGTTCGAATTTTAACTCAATCCGACTTGAAACGGGGACCCGGGGGTAGTTTGACTCTAGTAGGACCCACACACTAGTTAGGCATGGCCCACATGATATTAAATTTAGTCCACATGATAGAAATATTTTAGTTAGAGGTTAGACTAATAATTATGGATAAGGTTAGTGTGATTAGAGACTTTAGAATGACTAATTTAGCCCCAACCAATTAGCCCTTTCCTAATACTCATAGAATAGGTTAGTGGGAGCATTTTGGACCTTACCATAATAGGACAAATAGCCCCATATGGCCAGCCACTTTGGGAGAGGATAGGCTCAAGTTTATTTCATTATTCTCATCCACACTCTCTCTCTTGTTCTTTCCCAAATTCCTAGAGAGCAATACCTAGCAATTTCTCCACCAAATCCTTCCATTTTGCCACCAAATCTTCTTCTTTCCTTCTCCATTCTAGCCAAGGAGGAAGCTACCCAAGTTTGGGAGGATTCGGAGCTCGTTCGTGTCCTTTTGGAATCTCTACGTGTCGGTGTCGCTCCGGGAAGGCTTTTCTTCGATTCGATCTACCGGAAGGTATAAATCCCTTTTCCTTTTTTATTTTCTCATACATATAGGTCTATTTTGAACCCATAGAAATGACCCCCATGGTTGTATCTCCATTTGTGTCCATTTCGTGTCCATTTGGAGGTCATAGGAGTGTCCTTTGTGTTGTGGTTGTGTCCATGTGGGAAAATCCCAAATTTGGATACACTATGTGTTGTTGTTATGTATGAATGAATTATTACATGTTTAATCTCATATTCTTGTATTGGAGATGTGTTCTATAGTGTCTCATATATATATATTAGTGTAGAGAGTGAGTTCTTGATATATTATGTTATATACTTGTGTTCTTTTGTCTCAAACTATCCAAATCCGTCATGATTTTTATCCACGTTTTTAATTTTAGCCCTAACTTAGAAATGTCATAACTTCTAGCTCAAAGCTCGGTTTAATCTCCCATTTTTTTAAAAGAAGCGTATTGAAGTTAGCTTTCCAAAAACATGTACTAATAGGCCTAATTATTTCTGTAACTTTCTGGAGAATTATTTGAGTGTCAACTGTACGAAAGACAAACGCGTTCTCGGTATTTTCGCGATTTCGGGAGTTTCCGGAAACGAAAACGCGATCCGTTTAAAGTTTCGGAAAGCTAACACATAGATCTATAACATACTTTAATCCTAGATTTTAATTCATGCTGAGATGGTACAGTATTGATTATTAGTAGGAGTTACTATTCGGCATATGCATTTTGTGCACCCTTGTGTGTAATATAATGTTCTATTTGATTTTAACCCATGTTAATGTATATACATTATGTAATTAAATAGAGAATGCAAGCATGAGTAAATGGTTAAATAAATGATATATGAGGTATAAGTAACCTATCTAATGTAAGCATGTATAAGTATGGCTTGTAATAAATATGTAGGTTCTATAGTATGTAATGTATGGTGCATATAGTGGTGCAAGAGAATAAATAAATGATGAATGAATGCAAGCATGAATGTAATGTAATAATAGATGTAATGTATGCAATATACAAGTTAATGAGATGTAATGTTCTATGTTAACACAAATCCTATATTACCTCATGTACCCCCTTACACTATGTTGACACTATCACACTTGACACATTGTTCACTTATACTTTAACACTCTTTGATATGTATACACTATGTATGCCCATTTAACCCTCACTTGCCTCTTTGCCATGTTCACATACACACACATAGCCTCTTAAATAAGTATTTATGAATATAGTTAACTTAGCTATGTATGTATATTATATATATGTTAGCATATTGTGTTGTAATATATAAGTTTATATAACCATTTGAAATGCCATGATTATAGACCTAATATTGAATACCAATATATGCATGTGTATATATGTGTAGACATATATAGCTTAAAGTAATAGATTGCCTAGTGTACATCCAATGTGAATTCTTACCTATTTGAGTATTGAATAATTGCATGCTATATAGAGTTGGGTGTATGTTGGCTTGTATAGCCTTGTATTGATGTGTGCTTGCTAGGATAGTCTTGGTTAGGCCTAGTAAGACTTGCTGGGTTAGGACATGACCTAGTTTGACCTAGTTTGACTAGTGCAGTTGACCAGAGTTGACCAAGGATTGACTTTGGCCTAGTTTGACCTAGATTCATGTAGAATGCATTGTAGTGCTTTATATTACCCTTCTGGACATGTTGTAACTTGTGCTGTTCTAATTAGGAGCCAGACACCTCTCCTCGGACATTATCTTTACCTTGGACATTCAGATATCAGACGAGTACATTCTCTGATCATTTCATATCATGTTTAGGATTATATTTCCGGCTTTAGACTATCTTACTTGATGCTGACACGTTGGTAACACGGATTGGTACTATATGGATCCCTTCATGAGATGTTATCCCTCTCGGGAGCATCAGATACTTTTGTCATGTGTGTTTCACTTACATCACGTATCATATGCTTCTATCATCATGAATCTTCGGGAATCAGCTAGTGACTCATGTACCCTCATGATCACCGAGCCTTCACGAATCAATTCATGAATCACCCTTTATGGGCAACGTAGTATAATCATGAATCTTAACGTAACTTGAATGGATCCTTGTGTATTGATTGGGGATGGGGGAGTATAAGTGAACATATGAATAAATCCAAGTAGTGTAATCATGAATCAATTTCCAGTAGTGTAATCATGAATCAGTCCTTAGCCATTCACATGTTTATGCAGTACTCTGAATCACTAGCACTGTCTCTCTTTATATATATCATAGATATTTACTTACAGTCTCTCTTTTACATTATGCTATTTCTTCAGATCTTGTATTTTATTCTCTAGCATGATTATATTTCCTATCCTGTTATGACTTGTTGAGATGTACTGTGCTCGCTCCAGTCCTGACTGGACCCGTTGATAAATTTTACAGATAGCCTGGAGGTTGCCTGCTAGCCTAGAGGAGACAGTAGAGGTTGCATAGATAGCTAGGGTTTTCTTATATTTTATTTTCTGTTGTCTTGAGTTGTATTTATGGATTACTGTATTTGAGTTTTGAGATGTATTCTGAGTTTGTATCTTAGACAGTTAGACTTCTATCTGTTGTATCTCTTTTCGATTTCATATTTTATCTATCTTCCTTTATGCTCTACTTTAGATGTGATTGAGTTTACATTCTGCTATGTCACCCCCATTCGGGGAGTATAAACTGTTTAGTCTTATACTGTTAGATGCATTGAGACCTAGGACAGCGTTCAACCGCCGACACTGCGGCGTAGGTTGGGCGTTGTTACGTTCTCGTGCCCTAACGCTAGGGTGCGGGTCGTGACACTCGGACTACAAATCAAACAAACCAGCAATGGGACGTTCATAAATCAAGCAAAGTACACAAAGGATCTATTAAAGAAGTTCAATATGGAAGCAGTCAAGCCACTTAGCACTCCAATGGCGACTTCAACCAAGCTTGATATTGATGAACAAGGCAAACCTGTCGACATACGTAAGTATCAAGATATGATCGATAGCTTACTGTATTTAACTGCTAGTTGACCAGACATTATGTTTAGTGTTTGCTTATGTGCACGTTTTCAAGCTAATTCTAAGGAATCACATCTGTGCGCAGTTAAGCGTATCTTTCGATACCTTAGAGGCACTTCTTCTGTCGGCTTATGGTATCCCAAAACCATATCATTTGACCTAACCGATTATTCTGATGCTGATTTTGTCGGATGCAAAGTAGATAGAAAAAGCACTAGCGGCACATATCATTTCCTAGAAAAGCTCTAGTCTCTTGGTTTAGTAAGAAGCAAAATTCTGTTGTATTATCAACAATCGAGGCTGAGTATATCGCCGCAGGACATTGTTGTGCACAAATTTTGTGGATGAAGCAAACTTTAGAAGACTATGGATTGTATTTTATACACATACCCATTTTCTGTGACAACACTAGTTCTATTAATTTGACTAAGAATCCAGTATGTCACTCTCGTACTAAACATATCGAGATTAGACATCACTTTCTTAGAGATCATCAACAAAATGGAGATATAGACCTTGTATACATAGACACACAGAATCAATTAGCTGACATACTCACAAAAACTCTAGCGGAAGATTGTTTCAATTATTTACATCGAGAATTAGGAATTTTAGATATCAATAATATTAATTAATTTTGTTTTATTAATTAATTTTGTTTTATTAATTAATTTATTCGATACTCAATAACTGTTTTTGAGACAAGCCTAAAAAGAGTCTGTCTGTCATCACGACTATGGTCGAAGCAAAGCGGTACTTAAGAGTTCCCCGGAAAACCTCCGTTAGTTGGGACAGTACTCCTACAGCTAATCTGAGACAAATACTGAGTAAAGAATATTAATTTATAAAATAATATTAATTATATTATTTTGAGATTTAAAATTACTAAACTCTGAATTAAATATTTGAAATGAATTAATAAAAAAGATGTGGCCCCATTATCATTATTATTTTTTTATATATATATAGCCAGGCAACCCTTGGCAAATTCGGCCAGAGTTTGGTCCGAATTTGGCCAGAGTTCGGCTGGGTATATATATGTACCAGTTAGAACCCGAGGCCCCCTCTTCTTCATTCTTCCAAACATCATCAAAACAACAGCAACCGTGCCCCCTAGACCCTAGTTCTTCTCCACCTTCCTTCTTCCAACCCGCGTGGAGATCTTCGTCCAAAATTTGGATTCGTGCAGAGAATTTCGTCCTCTACAGCATATCCAAATTGTTATGGTTTCTAGTTTTTGGGATAGAATGCCTAAGGGATTCAATCCTTTCAAGAGAAAGAAGACAAACGCCAGTGAAGAGGCATCGTCTTCGTATCCGTATACGAATTCCCTCTTTTCTTCGGTCCAATTGGATGACGATGCATCGGACGAGTTTTATTTCAAAACTCCCGACCAAGCCCTACTTTGGTATGCCGATTTCATTATGCGTAATATTTGTACCGGATCTCCGATCAAATGGACTATCTTTTCCGACCACCGTTCTTACTTTGAGACATTAGGTTTACAACGCTTTGCTACTTTACAATTCCCAATAGCTACTAATGCCATTAGACTATTTTACTGTAATTTCGTGTTAGACACTTTTACCGCGAGAACACGTGTTGGAGGGATAGATATCGAGTTTACTGATGAAACGTTAGCAGAAATCCTTGGTATTCCAAACGAAGGTGCCCCGCTCGATGACATTGCTGATTTTGATTTCCACGATGGTACGACTCTCGTTAGTTTTAAGAATGAGCTTTGTGCGCCCGCATGTGCTCGTCCTGGAAAGTTCAAGGCCAATAACTTGAACTAGTTTAACTACGAATTACATCGCATCATCTATTCCACTCTACTTCCAAAATTTACTTCAAAAGATGATGTCACTGCACTTGAGCTTTCTGCTTTATATCACATTCTTAAGGGGATTCCTTTTTCTGCCCCTAAGACTATCATTCAGATGATGGATAGATATCGCGGAAGAGATCGCAACCTCTCTTATACGATGATCATCCCACATATCTTTCAGAGATTTGATTTTGACTTATCCACTTGTGCTCTGGACCCTGAGCCCAAGTTTCTCAAACTCTCTCGTCGCAGCATTGCCACTGTTCCTCCACCTACTGCACCTACTCCTCCTGTACCTACTCCCACAGCACCTGGTCCTCCTCTGTCTTACCTATGACATTTGAGGGTATTCATCAGCATCTTTCAGATCTGCAGTCATTTTATGTTGACACTTCCAGGGAACATGAGTTCCGTGACGTGACTCGGTTCTAAGCTATTGCCAACCCTTTCGCTGATCTGAGATTTGCGCAGACGGGTCACTCTGCTAGCTCTCTACCTCGAGACCCTTCTGTTTCTGGCTACCGCATTGATAATGAGGTGGTCCACTCTCTGTTCTAGCCAGGGAACGCATACGATTGGTATTGTACTTCTGGTGCCACTCCTCAAACTTCTGGAGCTGGTACTTCTGGAGCTGGTCCATCTGGACATGCTGGCACTGTAGCCGATGATGATGATGAGGATGATGATTTTTGAGATGTTATTCTTATTGAGACTGATACTTTGTCTTATGTTTACTTGGAAATGCTTCGACATTCCAAGATATTATCAGTACTCTTTTAGTCATGTGACTCTTCATAGACATGTTTTTATGCCTCAGTTTGGCATATGTTTTACTTATTCAGCTTAGAATTTTATTTGTTTCAGCTTTATACCATTATATTTCTTTATGCTTCACATAAACTGCCTGTGACAAATACCATGCCTGTGTTGTTATTTGTCTATCTTATTTTCAATGTTTATACCATGCCTGTGATAAATGTTCTTACATTTTTTTAATTATGTTTCTTCATTGATTGTTACTTATGCATTTATTGCGGGGGACCTTTCTCTTTTGCAATTATTTTACTAAGTGATAACGGGGGAGAAATAAGATCTAACATCTTTCTGAATACAGGTTATGAACATTTTTTTGGTACATTTTTTAATTGATCCAAACCAAGATGTTATATCGGCAAGGTTTGTCAATTATCAAAATGGGAGAGATTGTTGGTCCATTGGTCATGGTCAAACCTGATTTTAATAATTGATCAAACTCTGTCTCGATATAAATACAAGTCAATTCAGATGTTTACCTACGACGTTTTGGACACTGCTCAATGATGGATATTTACTATGTTCAAGACTGAAGCTGTTTGCCACTCAGAATGTATTTCCTTCAAAGCAATGTACTTTTTCATTTTATTGAGTCTTGGAAAACAATGTACACCAAGTCATACTGGCAAATAGGCTATCCTAAAATCGTTTTTGAAAACCTGACCTATCTTTTCAAAATGACCTATGTTTTTAAAAAACACCTATTTTACAAAAAGCTTCTGAAGGACTTTTCAAAAAGCCAAAACTGTTTTTCTCAAAATCAACTGGCAGAACCCTAGAAAAACTCGGCCAGAGTTTGGCTAAGTTGAATGTTATGTGAACGTTTGATTTTGAACTTGGTTACCCTTCAGTTGCGGTTTGTTACAAAGAGTTTTGTCCGAATTCTGCCCAAATTCTGTCAGAGTTCTGTCTTTGGAAAAACTATAAATAGAGAAGGATTTCGATCATTTCAAAACACCAATTCACTTTCAATCTCTTCTCTTCTAAAGCTTACATTTCTTCCAAAGAGTTCTAAAAAGCTTCCATTTTCAAATCCCAAGCCAGTTACAATCCTCTAGTCGATTTGCCAGTGCGGTGTGGTCTAGAAGTTTCAGAGCGATTATAATCAGAGGCTTGATTGATGAAACAAATCTTCACAATTGAAGTTGGTCAAGTTCTTCGTATCAAAGCTCGCGTATGTAGAAGTTGCAAGGACTTCGTATGAAAACTTGCGAGATTTTCCAATAGTGGATTCAACTGGAAGCTAGAGTTCTTCCGACTGGACTAGTCCTCACAAGAGGGAAACCAGTATAAATCTCGGTGTTTGCGTTTGCCTTCTGATAACTTTTTATTTCTGTCATTTATTTTGTGATTATTATTATATCTGTGATCTAACTGCTAACGAGTTTTTTAAATTAGCAATATTCCGCTGCCTACTCTATTCACCCCCCCTCTAGAGTATTCTGCTTTACGATTTCGTTCCTACAGTGGTGATGGTGAACGTGGTGGTTGGTCGGGACTTGGTTTGGGGAGATGGCGGATGCGGAGAGGCCGGGTTTGATGTTGGGGCTCTGGGATGATGGCGAGGGTGGTTGGATGTGTTGTGTCGGGGGTTTGTCCCGACACGGGATGGATGACTTTAAAAGAACTGGAATAAGATTATGCGAACGCTAACACGATACACAATATTGGCTGTGGTTGCTTGTTTGTGGAGTTATCGAGAAAAAAACAATATGCCTCTCCTTATATAGGAGGTGGACTCCTAGATTGATAATGATTAGGAAAAATTCAAAACCTCCTTTAGATAATTCTTACATCTAATTTAAATCAAATCAAAATTAGTTCAATCACTCCAAATTCATATTAAATCTTAGATAAATCTTATATTCAATTTATAACTTATTTTAAAAAAAATCCAATTTAAATTACCCTAATAACTAAATCAAATAAAATTTAAAATATTTTTGTATAATAATAATTAAATAATTTCGAAAATTATAATATACATGAATTTATGTACATCGTAAGTAACACATATTATTTATCAAAAGAAAATATTATCATCTCTACTAAAAACAAATAGTTTTTACATAAAAATGACTTAAAGCTTGCCAAGAAACGATATGGTATATTTTACAACTCAAAGAGAAGTAAGTATTTATAATTTTGTAAATATACTTTTCCTATATATAAAACCTATAGTAAAACTTTTGTAAGAAAATATTTTTCATATTCGCACTCGAGTGCGATACTTAAAATAAACCAATCCAAAACAAATTATTTTACAAAAAAATATATAGTAAAAATTTAGGTGGTTTTACATCCTATCCAACTTACAAGAATTCCGTCCTCAAAATTAAGAATAAGTAGGGGGTTGAGAACGTACAAGGGTATATCGATACGGAACACGATCAAATTATTAGGCGAGGCAAGGAGACGGCGTTTAACAAAAACATGTATTTAGAGAGACAAAAATAAATCATAGATATGGAATTGAACGAAGGTCGCTAGTTTAAGGCAATAAAATCATGATAACACGAATTAGAGAATAGTAAGGAATAAAAAGAATAGTTTAGGGCTTAGGAGATATGGGTCATAGGGAGGAAACGGTGTACTAGTCATCTATGTTGAGAGCACAAATAAGAGAATGATTGGAATCATCCAAGTTATTAGGAGGTCACGATAATAGGTTTAGGGTCGAGGAAATGACGTGTAGTTTAAGATGAAGATAAAGTCACATTGAGTGGTAATGGGCAGAAGTGATAGGACAGCTAGAGGGAATTCACGTACAAACGCCTTCGTCCTTCTAAACTAGGTAAAGGGCGAAAGCAATATAGGGTTCGAAGAAGATAACATTGAATACGATTACGTGGTTCAAAGGCGACTGAATAATTTCAAAAGAATTGCCAAGGCAGTCGTGGATGATCTTGCAAAACTAGATTATAGTAGCAACATTAGTCAAGATGGTAAAACATAGGCACGTGAGATTAAGATTGAAAGGAAATAGAGTTTGGTCAAAGTCCTTAAAAATCTAGGTCATGTCCTATGTTGATATCTATACAGTCGTCATACCGTCTACTTGTCTAAGACTTGGTTAAGGTCATAAGGAAGGTTAGGTCGTAAGGCATTCTATCCAACTTACAAGAGTTAAACTAGCAGGGTGATGGGACAATGGGTCATGTCCACCTAGTATGGGTTACCTTATTAATCTCTATCAAGCACGAAAGAAGGGCACGAATCACGATAGAAGGGATCAAGCAAGATGCAACTCGAGGGGTCAAGTGAGAAGACGGTCAAGTATGTGGATGAGATCCTAGACACTAATCCTAAACGCAGGCTTGCTTGGTACGGTAAAGTAACCAAACAATTTATCTTGACCTGCATGAGCCACCACAAAAACATGTAACGCCCCAGTCCTAAAATACGTAGGACTAGGAACATAATCATGCCAGCTGCATACATATGAAGTATACTCCAATATATGGAACCATCGTATGTATACATAAGATGTAAAGTGTAGAAAGCCACGACACTAATCTCATCCACAAATAAAGAAGAAATAATTTATGATAACTTATGAATTATTATTTACACAAGTCATTGGGCGGAGACAAATCCACTACCAACAAAGAGAGAAATACAAAAATTAAGGAACTTGTCGAGCGATGCGAAGACGATTCAAGTGCAATCATCCTCGATGGAATAGAGCAAGTCATTGTCTTGGCTAGAGCACCTGTGCAACATCACAAAAGCACACTTGGAGAAATCACCAGGTCCTCAGAGGGACGTAACAAGATACATAATATCATGCCATAAACTGAATATAGTTAGCCCAAACGAAAATCAGATAAAGGTCCTTAACCATTCTATGTGAAAATGCACTTTGAAGACAACATTCCACACAGGGGCCTTCCGAAACTAGAAACACGATGCGTTAGCTTTTTAACCGAGTCACTAGTGGCATCTAGAGAAAAGTAAATAAGTGCACGGCACACTAGCTCTCGGGTGAGTCACTAACGGCAGCTAGAGGAAAGTAAATGCACGGCCCACTAGCACTCGACTGAGTCACTAAGGACATCTAGAGGAAAGTAAATGAGTGAAAGCCCCTACACCTAATAGTTGTCTTCCCCCTCCCCATGCACTACACGTGCTGTATCCACATCACGATATTTCTAATAACTGCTAAGTCTTCTAGACATCCATAACTATTAGCAGTCATATCCTAACGCACGGCCTGTACGCACCGATGATCAGTCAGTACGCAAATCCATATCTATATGCGACTCGTGACTTCGTGGCCCACAAGTGTCGAGGCCAATGAATGCATCACACACAAAGGGTGGTCCCTTAACTCTAGGCCAAATACATAAAGAAACTAAAGTATAATAATTTGGCATCTACATACGATTTTGAAATTATAAGTTTATATTTGCTATAAATAAAAAAAGCATGCATGATATTAAGCAAATAAATACACAGTAAAAGCAAGGTGTTTTGCATGGTGTATCGCCTGGTGTAGTATGATGATTTGACAAGTCCCGATTAATCTCAGAATAGCCAAGGTCGAGTAGCAGCAGTCCAAAGTCGCAAAGGTAAATAGCAGTGCACAATTAGTCATTGATGATGGTAACATGAGGAAATTTGAGTAAAAGCTACATATACTATTTTTGAATAATATTTATAATATTGAAATCTAGATTTTATTAGTCAAAATATGTTTTTTAAATAAATACAAAAATATAAAAGAAAATCAATTAACTGAAACTCTAAGTTTGTAGTATATATGAAAACTACATTTCATTAGTAATATTTTTGATAAATAAATATTTAAATGCTAGAAAATTATTTTATGATCAGGAAGCTACATTTATGGGTCAAATAGTTTTAAAGAGCGATTTTAAAACTAAAAATTATTCTAGGGTTTATAACTAACATTAAAACTTTTTTTTGTTAATTAAAAAAATAAACCTAAACAATAGTAACTAACAATTATAATAATAATAGTAATGTTTTAATAAAAATCATAACATTTATTAGTTTGTAACTAATAATAGTAATCATCCTAATTGTGATGATAATAGTAAAAATTGTGATAAAATCAATGAAATAATAATAATAAAACAAAATATCAGCATAATGTATGTTGTCCTTTGCAAGAGAAAAAGAAACCAAGAAAGAAAGAAAAAAAGTAATAATGACAACAAAGAGGAAAGACCGAGTTTGAAAAAGAGAATAGGAAAGGGAAGATAAATTAGAGGGGGAGAGAGAGAAAGAAAGGATTCAGGTGGCATAGATCGAGAAGGGAGAGCGAGCGGGGATTTCAGCGAAGGCCAACGATGGTGGCCACACGGTGAGGAGGACGGCTCGGCGTGGTGGTCGATACTGGGGCGACGACCAGGTGAGGGTTGTGTTTAATTTTCTTTCTGTTGACTTTCTGGTGACGATGACGGGGTTGGGATGATGTTGGAGGTGGTGATAGTGGTGGCCGACCCGCGTTGGTCGGGGGCAGGGGTTGTGGATCGAAAGGCTATGGTGTGAGAGAGATGGCTTGGCCACTGGCCGGAGGTAGCAGCCCAGGTGATGGGGGTTACCGGCTTCGGCCGATGGTGGCCGTAGGGATGAGGATGATGTCAGCATTTGTGGCAGGTTTCGGTGACGGAGGGGTATTGGCCGGGGAAAGTGGCCGAAGGGGCGGTGATGGTGAACGTGGTGGTTGGCCGAAACATGGTTTGGGGTGATGGCGGATGCGGAGAGGCCGAGTTTGATGTCGGGGCTCTGGAATGATCGCGAGGGTGGTTGGATGTGTTGTGTCAGGGGTATGTCCTGACACAGGATGGATGACTGTAAAAGAACTGGAATAAGATTCTGCGAACACCGACACGATACACAATATTGGCTGCGGTTGCTTGTTTGTGGAGTTATCGAGAAAAAGAGCAATATGCCTCTCCTTATATAGGAGGTGGACTCTTAGATTGATAATGATTAGGAAAAATTCAAAACCCCTTTAGATAATTCTTACATCTAATTTAAATCAAATCAAAATTAGTTCAATCAATACAAATCCATATTAAATCTTAAATAAATTTTATATTCAATTTATAACTTATTTTAAAAATAAAACCAATTTAAATTACCCTAATAATTAAATTAAATAAATTTTAAAATATAATTTTATAATAATTATTAAATAATTTCAAAAATTATAATATACATGAATTTATGTACATAGCAAGTAACACATATTATTTATCAAAAGAAAATATTATCATCTCTCCTAAGAAAAAAATAGTTTTTACAAAAAAATGACTTAAAGCTTGTCAAGAAACGATATGGTATATTTTACAACTCAAAGAGAAGAAAGTATTTATAATTTTGTAAATATACTTTTCCTATATATAAAACCTATAGTAAAACTTTTGTAAGAAAATATTTTTCGTATTCGCACTCGAGTACGATACTTAAAATAAACCAATCCAAAACAAATTATTTTACAAAAAAAATATATAGTAAAAATTTCGGGGGTTTTACATACGCCCACACCAACACCCGCGCCTGTGTCCGCTAATGCGCCCACGACCGTGCTTGCGACTCACGAATGAAATGAGCGCAACAAATGCGGCAAGCGCCCATATGCGCATTGTTATTGTCGGGAACGTCGGGGCACGCTTTTCGATAGAAAATACAGAAACTGAAACAGTTGTAAAGACAATCTTTCAAATGCAATTCCTTAAAGAAAGTTTTGCAACAGAGATCCAGAAGGATTCTGCAAATTACGAGATCTAAAAAGATATCGTAATACACGAATAATCTAAAAAGATTTTCGTGATCGTAGCAAACTGGCAGTAGTGCCTTCTAAAAAGAAGATACTGACAGAACTACTGAAGGCAACAGAAGGATGACAGGCGAGAGATGAAAATGCTGGGGTGAATAATCACCGTTGCTCAAAGCTTTATTCGCCCTCTGCGAACAGCTTCCAGGAACCAGCAAGGTTGACGGAAAACCTTGGAACACTCCTGCTCTTCTGACTCCTCGGAAGACGGCGAACTCCTCTGGCAATGGCTCTACTCTTCTCTCTCTGTTTGAAGTAACAGAATCCACGCGTACTAAAAAGTACTAGTGTTTGTGTTAAAGAACACGCTCACTACTCTATTGTGTTAAAGAACACTTAGAGTTTTTCTTCCTGGAATTCTGATTACTACTACTCTGAGAGAGAGGAGAGAACCTGTATATATAGCCCACGGGGCGGTTGCCAAGCAGTTGCATGAACTTCAGGGTAGTGGCAGAACCACTCCTGAACGTGCAGCAACTGCTGCAACCGTTTCCGCTCTAATATGCAACCAGCCATACGCACACTACGCACTCTATAAACACTGCGTACGCTGTGCACACTGTACACTCTACGCACGCTGCGTACGCTGCGCACACTGGGCGTACTGGGCTGCGTACTGGGCTGCGTAATTGGGCCAGCGTAACTGGGCTCGCATAACGGGCCGTGCAATGTGGTCGCGCAAGTGGCTCGCGCAACAAAATTGGGCCAACAAAATGCCATATTACGCCTCATGAGCCCGAGTCCGAGCCCGAGTCTGAGTCTGAGTCCGAGTCCGAGTCCGAGTCGCTAAGCTCCTACGGAGCTTAGCTCCATGGAAATAAATTTCCAAGAGCAAAAAGCTTATAGCTTCTTAATTGTTGATTAAGCCTTTATACCATTAATAATTAATCTCACATGGCACACACCCATGTGCATCTCCATAAAGAGAAAAGACTCATATATATGGAGATACACATTCCTTTCTAGCCGATGTGGGACTAAAAACCAAAACAAAAGGCTACAAACCCAACAATCCCCCACATATCTCTATATATATGAGTATATATGAGTACGAGTGTTCCCCACAGTAACTGTCCATTATGCTTTTAGGATAGATGCCACTTAAGACTTGAATCTTCCCACGTGAGTCAAAAATCAAACTATAATACAAGAATGGACTAAGCCTTGAATTCTGCATCATAGCTGAAATTCTTTCCACTCACATAATGTAGTTACATGTGCTTCTGGCTACACATTAAAGGCCATGTGCCAGCCTGGTTTTAGTGTATAATTTTGGGTGTCTACAAGTTTACCCTCAAGAGACGGCCTGATATCTCTGTCATACACTATAGGTGAGTTCATCATAAAAAGACATGTCATGTAGCGCTTTGCGCTTCCCTTGCGGTGCTACGCCGCTATGACATGGCTTAAAGCCGAGGCCTTGCCCCGTACCGGGAACCTCATCGTAGTGTCATACTACAGTAGCATGAGGCAACCGCCTCTTTGTAGTGCCAAACTACCCAGCATGAAGCCTTAGGCTCCCTTACGGTGTTACGCCGCAACGACATGGCTTACAAGGCCGAGGCTTTATCCCTAACCGGGTACCTCATGGTGGTGTCGTGCCACTGTAACATGAGGAACTCCTCCTCTTTGTAGTGCTGACTACACCTCTCTTTATATTTAACATACAGCATTAGGCTAACTGCCTATTTGCGGTGCTACGCCGCTGTGACTTGGCCTGCAAAGCCGAGGCTTTATCATATTCCTGGGCAGCACCCCATATATAGGAACCTCATCGTGGAGTCACCCTACTGTAGCATGGAGTTTCACTCCTTGTAGTGCTGTTCTACCATGCTTCCTATAAAGCATACCAGGCATTCACTCTGCCTGAGAACTCATTAAGGCAATTAAGCCAACCTTCCCACAGGAACTGTTTTCCGCAGAAAACAACAGTAGACAACAGTGGTTATAGGTCCGTAACCTCTCCATGCCCAATAGAACATGTACCCACCGTTCCTGATATTCTTCTGATTAGTGGTCCTCCCTTGAACCAAAAGCTAGATGCCTAGTAGATAAATCTTTGAACTATTAGCATAAAACTTTATGGTAGGAATACAATAATCCAATATCAGAATGCCTTCAAGCCCATTTTACAAGCTGTGTCATTGACCAGCTGGCGCTTGAGGCCCTTGGTGAACGGATCCGTCAGGTTATCCTGACTCCAAACATCAATTACTGCAATAACACCTCTCTTGATAAGATCGTGTACTGCCCTGTGCTTCAACCGTACAGTCCTCTTCTTCCCGTTGAAGAGGTCATTTGATGCCACTGCCGCAGTCGCCTGGTTGTCGCAGTATATCGGTATCGCCGATATTTGCGCTCCAACCAATGAAAGATCATACATGAGCTCCCGAAGCCATTCTGCTTCCTCGGCTGCAGTATCTAGTGCAAAGAACTCAGATTCTATGGATGACCGCGAGAGCATAGTCTGCTTCTTCGACTTCCACGATATAGCAGCTCCATCCATTGTGAAAATGTATCCACCTGTGGACCTCTCGCTCTCCACCTCTGAGCACCAACTGGCATCACTGAAGCCTTCCACTACCTGCGGATCTCCGCTGTAGTACAATGCATATGTCTGAGTCTTCTTGAGATATCTCATAACCCGTTTCACAGCTTTCCAGTGTTCAGCACCTGGGTTGCTCGTGAAACGACTCAGCATTCCCACAGCGAAAGCTATGTCAGGCCTTGTGGCAGTAGTAGCATACATCAAATTTCCCATTACGCTTGCACACTCCAACTGTCTGACGCTTTCCCCTGAATTAGGCTTCAGCTTCAGATCACACCTGTACGGCGTATCGATCCCTGGAAGATCCCGATACCCATAACGAGTGATCATTTTCTCAATATAATGAGGCTGTGACAGCGCTAGTCCAGTGTCTGTCCGGATGATCTTGATCCCTAAGATCACATCAGCTTCCCCCAAGTCCTTCATACTGAACTTGCTAGAGATGAACTTCTTTGTCTCAGTGACACAGCTAATATCCGTACCTAGGATAAGCATGTCGTCCACGTACAGACAAACGATCACACCTCTTCCATCAGCGAACTTCGTGTAAACACACTTGTCCGTATCGCTGACCATGTAGCCATTTGACCTTATAACTTTGTCAAATTTCTCATGCCACATCTTGGGAGCCTGTTTAAGACCGTACAAGGATTTCACCAACTTGCAGACTTTGTCTTCAAGACCCCTGATGACAAATCCCTCTGGCTGTTGCATGTAAATCTCTCCGGTCAGCTCGCCATTTAGGAAAACCGTATTCATATCTGTCACGCCCCAGTACCGAAATACGGAGACGGACTAAGCCAGCTACTCCATATGAGGTACGTAACGTCATACGGCGATCGTGGCTATCGAGAGACTAGGGGGTACATGCTACAATCAAGTCTCCTATGGTCCTACGGAGTTCTATGTCTCAATCAATCAAGTCACATCAGCAATTAAATGAACATTAAAGATAAAGCAGTAAGGCGTCCCCGACGCTTCATCAAAATGGTCATGAGAGACTAGCTTTATAATTTAGCTATCTCAGAGAGTCAGAAGTACAAAATTATACACAGCTGCAGTCTGTTTAATTATAATTATGTACTGACACAAAATATCGAGTAATCCGGCTAACAGGTGCCGGTGGCTAAACGCCGCAAAAAGTATAAGCAGGAGTGGTGGAGAAGAAACCCACTCGAGTCCCCGGACCGCCATGCTCCTAGTATGCACCATGGATGTCAGGAAGGAAGATCGTGTCCTCCGGCTCTGCTATGAGATCTGGCCAAACAAAACCAGCGGGGTCAGCCCCGAATAGCAAGTACCGCCAAAGGGGCACAAGAGTTAAGATTAAAAACCCAGTTAATAGAATGATTGATAATAGTAATACTTATGCTACTATTATAGGGTAGCGCAACATCCTCGAACCCATATGGCACCCTTACAACCAAACAAGGACAAAAGGTGCCGCATGGAGTCGGGACATGTCGTACTCTATAACTTTCACATAAGTTAAAAGGTATAAACAATAAAATCTCCTGATCGTGACTTCGGTCGATAGCCTATCGCAGCACAATAACCAACCCAACAATCAAACAAGAACATGGGTTGGATCAAGTACCATGATAGACCATGTTCCTCAGTCATTCACAGAAGTAACACTTCACAACCATAATAAGTCTTCCGTTCATAACTTCGGTCCACAGCCGGTCATAGCACGATAACCAACCCAACAATCAAACAAGAACATGGGTTGGATCACGTACCATGACAGTCCGCTTTCCTCAGTTATTCACGAAAGGTAATAGGATACAAGCAATTCATTTTTACGGTCAATCAAGTCTACGGGTTTCTAGTGGGACGAGGTTATCCTCGCGTCATGCTATTAGGAAATCCTCAGATCGTATCTTTCCAACAAGGCTAGCCAACCCAGGGGTTCGCGTAGACATGTATGATTGAGCACAGGTCCCTCGTAAGGCCACCTTGCTAAAGCATATAATATATAGCAGGAATTAATCGGATACAGTCATCCACTCGTTGCAGATGACATAGTATCCGTGGAGACCAGCCGGCGCGTCAAGACAATATCTCAAGGCGGCTGGTGTAACACGATCTCGGGATTTTGCCCTCCCCATGCATCTAGTATGTTTAGTTGCCTAATTTAACCCTAGGTGAAATCTTAGACTCACATGCCGTGGCCTGCATGATTATCCCCCTAAAATCGTACTTTAGTACGAGTACCCCAAAGAGGATCCATGTCAATCAGTATGTCAACATGTGCTACCCTCCTTAGTGTAATGCATCATTACAAATACGCCACGTAGAGTTACGAGTCATTTGTCGGGCATGAACAAGAACTGGGACATTCAGGTACAGGTATCGGGTAGGAACACTTTGTTCTCCGGGGTCACATTAGTGCTCATATCATGCTCGGGACAAAAGGCGTAAGGATATAAAATGGGCATATAATATCTGATAAAATATCAAAAGCGTACGCACAAAAGCACGCACGCTCAAGTGGAGCTGCGTGCGTAAAAAGTCACGCAGGCTCACTCAAGGCAGCGTGTGTGAAAAGCCACGCAGGCTCAAGGGGAGAGCTGCGTGAAAAGTCATGCAGGCTCAAGGGAAGAGCTGCGTGAAAAGTCACGCAAGCTCAAGAAGAGAACTGCGTGAATTGTCACGCAGGCTCAAGGGAGGAGCTGCGTGAATAGTCATGCAGGCTCAAGGGAGGAGCTGCGTGAAAAGTCACGCAGGCTCAAGGGAAGAGCTGCGTGAAAAGTTACGCAAGCTCAAGGAGAGAGCTGCGTGAAAAGTCACGCAAGCTCAAGGAGAGAACTGCGTAAAAAGTCACGCAGACTCAAGGAGAGAGCTGCGTGAAAAGTCACGCAAGCTCAAGGAGAGAACTGCGTGAAAAGTCACGCAGACTCAAGGAGAGAGCTGCGTGAAAAGTCACGCAAGCTCAAGGAGAGAACTGCGTGAAAAGTCACGCAGTCTCAAGGAGAGAGCTGCGTAAAAAGTCACGCAGACTCAAGGAGAGAGCTGCATAAAAAGTCACGCAGACTCAAGGAGAGACACGCGTCCAACAGGAAGCGTGCTCAATCAGGAGCACACTGCTCACTGTCTTCTCCAAACAGCAAGAACACCATGGATGAACCCAAAGCTTCAAAGCATCACAACTTGGCCATCCGAACTCCAAATTCGGATTTCCAAAGTTCCATCTTAGGTGAAACTGAATGCTCTTCCACATGGAAGCATCAAAAATCCATAAAATCCAACTAAAGTAGATCAAACCATACAAAATCTGAAAATGATTAAAACTTAGATCTACAAAAATCAAAGCTTCAAAATAGAAATTTCCAAGTTCTAAACTAGTATAGATTGAGAAGAAAAACATGTTTTGGCAAATAGTTTTGTAAGAAATCATTGACAAATTTATGGATCCATCTCTTGAGCAAGTTGGTACTTGCCTTGGTTGGTGGAGGAAATAAATGAGAGGAAGTAAAATGAGAGGAGAGAGAATGAGATGAGTTATTATATAGAATCTTGAACCCATGGGTTCATGATGAACCAAAGGGTTTATGATGAACCATTGGTGAACCAAGAATAGGTTACCCAAATGAGCCAAACTGTAGGCCCAAATGCAGAAAATAAATTAGGAAATAATATTTTGTCGAATATTTTTAGGAAATGCATGAAGAAATACTGCATAATAAATATCGTATAAAATTCAAGGTAAATATAATTTATCGGTTTACGTATTAAAAATACGTATTCCAGGATTGGGGAGTGACATCTCTACCCTTCTTAGAAAAATTCCGTCCTCGGAATTCCAGCCAAGACAGGATAGTGAAATCAGGGCAAACAAGGCACAATCATATACAAGTTAACTATCATAGCAGTTATTATCATACATCACAAAGCGCAAAACAAGCAGGTGCAGATAAGCATGGAATCGTGTCAATAAGGTACAAAAATATACCTTATTGGTCAAACAAATGCGGATACCGAGATCTGATCTCGTCCTCGCGCTCCCAGGTTGACTCTCCCAAAGAGTGATGGTTCCAAGAAACACGGACAAGGCTTATTGTCCGATTCTTGAGTACCTTCTCTCGCCGGTCCAAAATAGACACGAGTTGTTCCTCGTAAGTTAGGTCGGTACCAACGACTAACTCAGAATGGTCGGGGACATGACTCGGATCCGGGACATACCCACGTAATTGGGACACATGAAACACATCATGTATGCCAGTCAACGAAGGCGGAAGGGCAAGTCGATAAGCCACATCATCTACCCGAGCGAGAATCTTAAAAGGACCAACGTATCTTGGACTAAGCTTTCCTCGGGTTCCAAATCTGATGATACCCCGAGTAGGCGAAATCTGTAGAAACACTTGGTCGCCAACTCTGAACTCTAGAGGCCTACGATACAGATCTGCCCAATGACGATGTCGGTTCTGTGCAACTCGAAGGCGCTCTCTGACCAACTTAACTATCTCCACAGTCTGCGTGATCATCTCTGGCCCCAACAACTTTCGTTCTCTGACGTCGTCCCATGCCAAAGGGGACCTGCACTTCCTTCCGTACAATGCTTCGAACAGGGCCATCTGAATGCTAGCCTGATAGCTGTTATTATAGGAGAACTCTACTAGATGAAGGTGATCCTCCCAAGATCCGCCAAAATCCAAGGTGCACGCCCGTAGCATATCTTCTAACGTCTGAATGGTTCTTTCTGATTGCCCGTCAGTTTGTGGATGATAAGCAGTACTGAATCTTAACTTGGTTTCCAAACTTTGGTGTAAGCTCCGCCAAAAATGGGAAGTAAACCGCGTATCCCGATCTGATACTATACTAACTGGAACACCGTGCTGCCTTACTATCTGCTTCATGTATATTTCTGCTAACTGCTCAGTAGTCTGTCCAACTCGGAAGGGAAGGAAATGAGCGACCTTCGTGAGTCGATCTACTATTACCCAGACTGCATTCTTACCAGCCGGGGATCTAGGTAAACCGGTCATAAAATCCATCGTGATGTGCTCCCATTTCCATTCTGGGATAGGAAGTGGCTGTAGCAACCCTGCTGGTCTCTGCTGTTCAGCTTTCACCTGCTGACATACCAGACATTTGGATATAAATCTCGCTATCTCTCTTTTCATGCCATTCCACCAAAAGAACTGCCTGATATCTCGATACATCTTCGTCCCTCCAGGATGAATGGAGTAAATAGAACTATGAGCTTCGGACATAACTTCTTGCCGAAGGTCTCCACTCGGTACACGGAGTCTGTTTCCAAACCTGAGCGTACCATCTTCATGAATCACTAACTCCTTCCTACGGCCTGATTCACACTCCGACCGCAACTTCTGAATCTGTGGATCTCCTGCTTGTGCTGCCCTTATCCTCTCTACTAAGGTCGACTGAATCTGCATACTGGTCATTCTTCCTATATCCCTTGGCAAAACTACTTCGATTCCCATACTCTGAAGGTCTTCTAAAATATACTTCTGCGAGGTCAAGATAAAGGCACTGTCTCTCCTACTCAGTACATCTGCAACTATATTTGCCTTGTCTGGATGATAGTGAAGATCTAAGTCAAAATCCTTCAGTAGTTCTAACCATCTTCTCTGCCTCATATTCAAATCTCGCTGCGTGAATACGTATTTTAAACTCTTATGATCAGTATAGATCTCTACCCGATCTCCGTATAAATAATGCCTCCACAACTTGAGTAAAAATACCACAGCTGCTAACTCCAAATCGTGAGTCGGGTAATTCTTCTCATGGTCTCGAAGCTGTCGAGACGCATATGCTATCACCTTTCCGTGATGCATCAATACACATCCAAGGCCCTTCCCAGATGCGTCACAGTATACTGTAAAGCCTCCCGCTCCTACTAAAAGCGTCAAGATCGGGGCTGAGATCAATCTCTTCTTCAATTCTTCAAATGATGCCTGACAGCTAGTTGACCAAACAAACTCTACGTCCTTGTGCGTCAAACGCGTTAAGGGCGCAGAGATCTTGGCAAATTCTACCACGAACCTTTTGTAGTCACCAGCTAATCCTAAGAAACTTCACACTTCTGCAACCGTTCTCGGGACTGGCCAATGCTCTACGGCCTCAATCTTCTTCGGATCCACTGACACTTCTGCCCCAGAAATTACATGCCCCAGAAACAAAATGTCATCTAACCAGAATTCACACTTGTCGAGCTTCGCATAAAGTTGATGCTCCCTCAATGTTTGTAAGACAGCCTTAAGATGTTTCTCATGCTCCTCTTCACTGCTGGAATAGACAAGAATGTCATCTATGAACACTACCATAAATTTATCCAAATACGGCAGAAAGATGCGGTTTATTAAATCCATGAATACTGCGGGGGCGTTGGTTAGTCCAAAGGGCATTACTAAAAACTCATAATGTCCATATCTAGATCTAAATGATGTCTTCGGTATGTCTTGCTCCTGGACTCTTACTTGATAGTATCCTGACCGAAGATCGATCTTGGAAAAGACGCTGGCCTTGCTCAACTGGTCAAACAGGTCATCAATCCTTGGCAGTGGGTACTTATTCTTCACTGTTACTGCATTTAGCTTACGGTAGTCGATGTACATCCTCGTCGACCCATCCTTTTTGGGAACTAGAATCACTGGCACGGCCCAGGGCGATTTACTGTCTCGGATGAATCCCTTAGACTTCAACTCTTCTTTATGTTGATACAACTTATCCTGTTCTGACGGCGACATTCTGTAAACTCTGTCTGCAATAGGCCTCGTTCCAGGGTTCAACTCAATGCTAAATTCTACCTCTCTGACTGGGGGTATCCCTGGGAGCTCATCAGGGAACACGTCGAGAAAATCTTCGACCACCCTCGGAATCTGTCCTGGCTCTGTCACTGCTGCTGAGATGACGCCTCCGGCCTGATTCTTCAAGGTTCGAGTAAAGATGAACTGCTACATCCCAGGAACGCTGAATATGACCCTACCTCCTCTGTAATCAATTGTCGCATGACTGTCTCTCAACCAGTCCATGCCAAAAACAACATCAAAATTCTCCATAGGGAATTCAATCAATGATGCGGGCAGTAAATGCCCATACACCTCCACCGGACCTGAAAAGCGTACTCTGCTAACTTCTACGAGCCCATTGCTGGTGAGTATATCCATCCTCTCCGGCAATGCCTCAAACTCTAATCCAATCCGTGTAGCATATTGTGCAGAAATGAATGAATGAGTAGCGCTTGAATCAAATAATGCAACAGCAGGAAATAAGGTGACGAGAATTTTACCTGCCACCACGTCACTAGACGCTAGAGCCTCTCCCAAGGATAATGTGAGAGCCTGTCCCTGGCCCCGCTGAGCTCCTTGTTGCGGCCTTCCTCGACCATGCTGTTGCTGCCTTTGAGGGCCTTCGGCTTCCTGTGCCTGGCGAAACATCTGAGCCTGCGTTGGTAGACGCTGGGCTAGGGGCCTTACTGCTAATACTGGCCCTCCACTCGGGGTTGCCACCGGAGCTGGCAATGCTGGAAACTGTTGAGCTGGCCCTCCTGGCCTCTGCATCATAGGACAAGTGGAGATACGGTGGTCTGAACTACCATACCTCAAGCATAAGCCATTCACTGACCGGCGCACCTCCCTCGTGTGCCCTGCCTTCCCACAGAATATACAGCCCTGAGGTGCTCCCTGACGCTGTTGTTCGTTCCTCGGCTGCTGATGCCGAACTGGCGCTGTATTAGTTGACACGGCCGTCCTCCGTGGCGCTCCTGTATCATGAATACGTACACCAGGTGCTGGTGCCGATGTTCGCTGCATTGCTCCTCCTCCAACCTGGGAATGAGATCTCTTCTGACCTCCTGTCCTCGATGCCAACCTCTGTTGGGTAAGCTCGTGCCTCCGAGCGGCTGTCAAAACAGCGTCAAACGTCTGGTAGTCGTGTCCTTACACAAGCTGTAATAGTTCCAAATGAAGTCCCTGCTGGAACCTCATAGCTTTCTCTGGCTCCGTTGCCACCATTGCTGGTGCGAAACGGCACAATCTGCAGAACTCTGCTGCATACCCATCTACGGTCTTGCCTGCTTGCTTGAGACTGATAAACTTCTGCTGGAGCTCATATCGAGCTACTACGCCAAAATACTTGGCCTTGAATCTGTCACTGAAGGTGGTCCAACGAACAGGGCGTCTTGTACCAACTTCTTCTGAAGCCCACCAGTCGCGGGCAAGATCCTGAAGTACCAGTTTGACCTGATCAACCTTTTCATCATCTGGAACCTTGGCTGCCACAAGAATGGCTTCGATGTCTTAAATCCAGGCATCCGCAGTGATGGCATCCTCCGTGCCATCAAAATACCTCGGGTTCAAGCGACGAAACCTTCCTGATGCTCCCGAGTCAACCCCGGCACTCCTCTCAAGAGCTAACTGAATCCCTTGGTTCAGCAACACGTTCTGCTCCTGCTGCCGAGTCTGTTGCTGTTGGTTAGTGACAAGAAACACCCGGATGATCTCCAGGAGTGCTACGGTGTCTGGTACTGTCGTCGCTGCTGGTGCTGCAGGAGTTTCAATAACCGGCGGTTGCACTGCCTCTGGTTTCATTTCTGTTCGTGTCTTCCCTGGGGAAGGTTCTCTCCCCTGCTGGCGCCCAGTCGAGCCATGCTCTTGCTGCTCTTCCTCTTGGGCCTCACCCGCTACTGAGAATGAAGCGCCCCTATAGAGAAAGATATAAGATTATCAAGTCCGAACGAGGAAGATTTCGAGGATGCAAGTCAGGTTAGAGGTCAAGGCAAGGACGGAGAATTCGAATCAGAATTTCAAGGGGAACAAGTTTTGATTGAGACTCCTAATAATTCGCAATACCCTACAAGTCTGAAAAAAAGACCTGCATGGGCCACCACTAAAACCTTGTCACGCCCCAGTACCGAAATACGGAGATGGACTAGGCCAGCTACTCCATATGAGGTACGTAACGTCATACGGCGATCGTGGCTGTCGAGAGACTAGGGGGTACATGCTACAATCAAGTCTCCTATGGTCCCACAGAGTTCTATGTCTCAATCAATCAAGTCACATCAGCAATTAAATGAACATTAAAGATAAAGCAGTAAGGCGTCCCCGACGCTTCATCAAAATGGTCATGAGAGACTAGCTTTATAATTTAGCTATCTCAGAGAGTCAGAAGTACAAAATTATACACAGTTGCAGTCTGTTTAATCACAATTATGTACTGACACAAAATATCGAGTAATCCGGCTAACAGATGCCGGTGGCTAAATGCCGTAAAAAGTATAAGCAGGAGTGGTGGAGAAGAAACCCACTCGAGTCCCGGGACCGCCATGCTCCTAGTATGCACCATGGATGTCAGAAAGGAAGATCGTGTCCTCCGGTTCTGCTACGAGATCTGGCCAAACAAAACAAGCGGGGTCAGCCCGAATAGCAAGTACCGCCAAAGGGGCACAAGAGTTAAGATTAAAAATCCAGTTAATAGAATGATTGATAATAGTAATACTTATGCTACTATTATAGGGTAGCGCAACATCCTCGAACCCATATGGCACCCTTACAACCAAACAAGGACAAAAGGTGCCGCATGGAGTCGGGACGTGTCGTACTCTATAACTTTCACATAAGTTAAAAGGTATAAACAATAAAATCACATGATCGTGACTTCGGTCTATAGCCTATCGCAGCACAATAACCAACCCAACAATCAAACAAGAACATGGGTTGGATCATGTACCATTATAGACCATGTTCCTCAGTCATTCACAGAAGTAACACTTCACAACCATAATAAGTCTTCCGTTCATAACTTCGGTCCACAGCCGGTCATAGCACGATAACCAACCCAATAATCAAACAAGAACATGGGTTGGATCACGTACCATGACAGTCCGCTTTCCTCAGTTATTCACGGAAGGTAATAGGATACAAGCAAGTCATTTTCACGGCCAATCAAGTCAACGAGTTTCTAGTGGGACGAGGTTATCCTCGCGTCATGCTATTAGGAAATCCTCAGATCGTATCTTTCTAGCAAAGCTAGCCAACCCAGGGGTTCGCGTAGACATGTATGATTGAGCACAGGTCCCTCGTAAGGCCACCTTGCTAAAGCATATAATATATAGCAGGAATTAATCGGATACAGTCATCCACTCGTTGCAGATGACACAGTATCCGTGGAGACCAGCCGGTACGTCAAGACAATATCTCAAGGTGGCTGGTGTAACACGATCTCGGGATTTTGCCCTCCCCATGCATCTAGTATGTTTAGTTGCCTAATTTAACCCTAGGTGAATTCTTGGACTCACATGCTGTGGCCTGCATGATTATCCCCCTAAAGTCGTACTTTAGTACGAGTACCCCAAAGAGGATCCATGTCAATCAGTATGTCAACATGTGCTACCCTCCTTAGTGTAATGCATCATTGCAAATACGCCACGTGGAGTTACGAGTCATTTGTCGAGCATGAACAAGAACTGGGACATTCAGGTACAGGTATCGGGTAGGAACACTTTGTTCTCCGGGGTCACATTTGTGCTCATATCATGCTCGGGACAAAAGGCGTAAGGATATAAAATAGGTATATAATATCTGATAAAATATCAAAAGCGTACGTACAAAAGTACGCACGCTCAAGGGAAGCTGCGTGCATAAAAAGTCACGCAGGCTCACTCAAGGCAGCGTACGTGAAAAGTCACACAGGCTCAAGGGGAGAGCTGCGTGAAAAGTCACGCAGGCTCAAGGGAAGAGCTGCGTGAAAAGTCACGCAAGCTCAAGGAGAGAACTGCGTGAATAGTCACGCAGGCTCAAGGGAGGAGCTGCGTGAATAGTCACGCAGGCTCAAGGGAGGAGCTGCGTGAAAAGTCATACAGGCTCAAGGGAAGAGCTGCGTGAAAAGTCACGCAAGCTCAAGGAGAGAGCTGCGTGAAAAGTCACGCAAGCTCAAGGAGAGAACTGCGTGAAAAGTCACGCAGACTCAAGGAAAGAGCTGCGTGAAAAGTCACACAAGCTCAAGGAGAGAACTGCGTGAAAAGTCACGCAGACTCAAGGAGAGAGCTGCGTAAAAAGTCACGCAAGCTCAAGGAAAGAACTGCGTGAAAAGTCACGCAGACTCAAGGAGAGAGCTGCATGAAAAGTCACGCAGACTCAAGGAGAGAGCTGCGTGAAAAGTCACGCAGACTCAAGGAGAGACACGCTTCCAACAGGAAGCATGCTCAATCAGGAGCACACTGCTCACTGTCTTCTCCAAACAGCAAGAACACCATGGATGAACCCAAAGCTTCAAAGCATCACAACTTGGCCATCGAACTCCAAATCCGGATTTCCAAAGTTCTATCTTGGGTGAAACTGAATGCTCCTCCACACGGAAGCATCAAAAACCTATAAAATCTAACTAAAGTAGATCAAACCATGCAAAATCTGAAAATGATTAAAACTTAGATCTACAAAAATCAAAGCTTCAAAATGGAAATTTCCAAGTTCTAAACTAGTATAGATTGAGGAGAAGAACATGTTTTGGCAAGTAGTTTTGTAAGAAATTATTGACAAATTTATGGATCCATCTCTTGAGCAAGTTGGTACTTGCCTTGGTTGGTGGAGGAAATAAATAAGAGGAAGTAAAATGAGAGGAGAGAGAATGAGATGAGTTATTATATAGAATCTTAAACCCATGGGTTCATGATGAACCAAAGGGTTCATGATGAACCATTGGTGAACCAAGAATAGGTTACCCAAATGAGCCAAAACTGTAGGCCCAAATGCAGAAAATAAATTAGGAAATAATATTTTATCGAATATTTTTGGGAAATACATGAAGAAATACTGCATAATAAATATCATATAATATTCAAGGTAAATATAATTTATCGGTTTACGTATTAAAATACGTATTCCAGGATTGGGGAGTGACAACATCCATCTGATGTATCACTATTTTATGTATTGCTGCGAGAGCAATCAACATTCTGATGGTGGTCATCCGGGCTACTGGAGCATACGTGTCAAAATAGTCAATCCCCTGCTTCTGAGAAAACCCCTTGGCTACCAACCTAGCCTTAAACTTGTCAATAGTTCCGTCTGCTTTCATCTTCTTCTTGAAGATCCATTTGCATCCGATGGGTTTCGCTCCTTCATGAAGATCAACCAACACCCAAGTGTTATTTGAGGTGATGGAATCAATCTCATTGTCAATCGCCTCCTTCCAGAAAACTACGTCTCTGGTCTTCATCGCCTCATCATAGGTAAGCGGATCTGCTTCCACATGATAGGTGACAAAGTCACTTCCGAAGTCCTTCGGCCTCCTCACACGCTTAGCTGACGGCTCAGCTTGTTCTGGTTCAACCGTTGTATCAATAACAACATCTTCTTGGACCACATCTTCATTGAAGACTTCAGTCTCTTGTGCACCCTCATTATTCTTCGGAACATCCGGAAGAACAATATTCTTGTGCCTTACAAACTTGTCTTCAAAATATTCTGTATCGCGAGATTCAATGATATGATTTGACTCAATATCAAGAAATCTTCGAGCATCACTCTTCTCGGCATACCCCAATAAGATCGTCTTTGTAGTCCTTGTCCCAAGCTTTTGAATCTTTAGATCTGGAAGCTTGACATACGCCAGACACCCCCACACTCGAATGACATTCAAGTTAGGTCTGACCTTGAACCAGAGTTCATGAGGAGTAACGTCTGAAGTTGCATGAGGCACTCTATTTAGAATAAAAGTGGCCGTCAATGCAGTTTCTCTCCAGTAGCACTTAGGAAGGCCAACAGTCAACAACATTGAATTTATCATTTCTGTCAACATCCTGTTCTTTCTTTCAGCTACTCCGTTTGATTGAGGAGAGTACGGAGCCGCAGTCTCATTGACAATTCCATGTTCCTTACAGAACGATGTGAATTCATGAGACCTGTACTCCCCACCTCGATCACTTCTTATCCTTTTGAGTTGTTGTCCAGTCTGCCGCTCAGCTTCGGCTCTGAACTCCTTGAACTTCTCGAATGCTTCGTCTTCAGCCTTCAGCAAGTAGATGAACGCATACTTTGAGAAGTCATCGATGAAGGTTATAAAATACTTCATCCCGGCCTTTGTAGAGAACTATTTGAAGTCACAGATATCGGAGTGAACCAACTCCAGAAGATCTGTACTTCGATTAACCCGAGGAAAGGGTTTCCTTATGATCTTCGTTTGAGCACAAACTTCACATTTCTCTACCTTACCCCCACATTTGGAGATAAGTCCTAGACTAGACATTCTGTTTATTCATTTACAATGAACATGTCCTAGCCTATTATGCCACAACTCAAGAGTATAAGCAGAATGAGTGACTTCATTAATTACATTAATTACATTGGACTGATTTACAAGCTGAATCTTGAACATTCCTTCGGTATAAAAAGCTTTTCCGAAATATGTTCCCTTGATAGACATCACCATCTGGCCTGTATTGATGTCCATCCTGAGGCCTGCTTTGCAGAGTAGGCCTCCCGAGACCAGGTTCTTGGCGATAGCAGGTACGTGCTTTACGCCTTGAAGCGTCAGAGACTTCTCCGAAGTCAGCTTCAACACCACCGTCCCGATTCCGAGCACTTCAGCTTGTGCTTGGTTCGCCATCATAACCACTTCAGAAGTAGGTGTATAGGTGGTGAACCACTCCTTACTGGAGCAGACATGGCAGGAGGCTCCAATGTCTACCCACCAGTCAGAGTCAGTCCTTATTGCATCAACCTGTGCAATCATAGCAATTACGTCAGTGATCATAGATACCTTACTAGGCTCTCCTTGCTCTGATTGCTTGGTCTTTGCTTTACACTCATTCTTAAAGTGGCCCTTCTTGCCACACTTGAAGCAAGACATTTCTGACTTTGGCTTCTTTTTCTTGATAGAAGTTCCCTTGACTTTTAGATTGTCAGGGTTCTTCTTCTTGCTGTGGAAAGCTGCCTGCTTTCCCTTTGGTTCCTTGGTCTGAACCAGATTGGCGTTAGCCAATTGCTTGGACAGTGTGTCTACCTTCAGTTGAGCCCGCATCTGGTCCTCAACATAGATTTCCTGTAGGAGATCTTCAAGGGTGATCTCCAACTTCTTCCTATGCATGTTTGCATAGAACTTGCTCCACCCAGCGGGGAGCTTTGAGACAATCCCTCCAACAACAAACTTGTCGGGGAGGGGCATCGCCTCGTCTTCCAGCTTCTGTCGCAGTTTCAGGAACTCCTTTACCTGCGACAGCATAGACTTTTCGTCCTCAAAGAACCACTTGTGATATTTTTCAACCACAAATATTTTACTGCGGTTTTTGTCTTCTTCGTACAATTTTTCTAGAGACTCCCATATGTCTCTAGCGATATTCTTCTTAGAATAGGATTCTGCTAGGGAATCCTCCATAGCATTCAGGATAAGCAACCTGCAAATGCTATTCTTTCTTCTCCACTTGGCCTGAAGTTTAGTAGCCGCAGTGATTACGGCAGCAGACCCAGTATCTGGAACAGTAGGTTCCTCTTCAAGCAGTACGTGATCAACGTCTCTAAGTTGAAGAGTGAGATAAACCTTCCTCTTCCAGACTTGATAATGCTCTCCATCAAACTTCTCTAACTTACAGAAGTCAGTGTTTAGGAGAGAAGCATTAATATTTTCCATCGTAGCAATAAAGCTTTGAGATTGTTATTGCCGGAAACGTCGGGACACGCTTTTCGATAAAAAATACAGAAACTGAAACAGTTGTAAAGACAACGTTTCAAATGCAATTCCTTAAAGAAGGTTTTGCAACAGAGATCCAGAAGGATTCTGCAAATTACGAGATCTAAAAAGATATCGTAATACACGAATAATCTAAAGAGATTTTCATGATCGTAGCAAACTGGCAGTAGTGCCTTCTAAAAAGAAGATACTGACAGAACTACTGAAGGCAACAGAAGGATGACAGGCGAGAGATGGAAATGCTGGGGTGAATAATCACCGTTGCTCAAAGCTTTATTCGCCCTCTGCGAACAGCTTCCAGGAACTAGCAAGGTTGACGGAAAACCTTGGAACACTCCTGCTCTTCTGACTCCTCGGAAGACGGCGAACTCCTCTGGCAATGGCTCTACTCTTCTCTCTCTGTTTGAAGTAACAGAACCCACGCGTACTAAAAAGTACTAGTGTTTGTGTTAAAGAACACGCTCACTACTCTGTTGTGTTAAAGAACACTTAGAGTTTTTCTCCCTGGAATTCTGATTACTACCACTCTCAGAGAGAGGAGAGAACCTGCATATATAGCCCACGGGGTGGTTGCCAAGCAGTTGCCTGAACTTCAGGGTAGTGGCAGAACCACTCCTGAACGTGCAGCAACTGCTGCAACCGTTCCCGCTCTAATATGCAACCAGCCATACGCACACTACGCACTCTACGCACACTGCGTACGCTGCGCATACTGCGCACTCTACGCACGCTGCGTATGCTGCGCACACTGGGCGTACTGGGCTGCGTAACTGGGCCAGCGTAACTGGGCTCGCGTAACGGGCCACGCAACGTGGTCGCGCAACTTAAGCGCACTATGCGCCTAGCGACGATGCTGACGTGCTAAGTGCAAAGTGTGCCAACAAAACGCCACATTACGCCTCATGAGCCCGAGTCCGAGCCCGAGTACGAGTCCGAGTCCGAGTCCCTAAGCTCCTACGGAGCTTAGCTCCATGGAAATAAATTTCTAAGAGAAAAAAGCTTACAGCTTCTTAATTGTTGATTAAGTCTTTATACCATTAATAATTAATCCCACATGGCACACACCCATGTGCACTACATGTGCATCTCCATAAAGAGAAAAGACTCATATATATGGAGATACATATTCCTTTCTAGCCGATGTGGGACTAAAAACCAAAACAAAAGGCTACAAACCCAACACGCATAACCTACTGCTGCGGCCTGCTCATGCGCCTACACCAGCACCCAAACATGCGCCCACGCATGCGACTCGCACTTGAAACGAGCGCACGAGCACAAAAATCAAATGCTCTTGTCTTACGCCCACACCAATACCCGCGCATGTGTCCGCTCATGCGCCCACGACCGCGCATGCGAGTCGTGAATAAAACGAGCGCAACAAATGCGCGCAAGCGCCCATACGCGCATATCCCACTGCTGCGGCCCTCTCATGCGCCCACACCAGCGCCCACACATGCGCTCGTTCGTGCGCCCACACCTGCGACTCGTACATGAAACGAGCGCACGAGTGCTACAATTACGCTTGCCCTGCGCCCACACCAACACCCGCGCATGTGTCCGCTCATGTGCCTACGCCCGTGCATGCGACTCGCGCATGAAACGAGCGCAACAAATGCGCGCAAGGGCCATGCGACGATGCTATCGTGCAAAGTGCGACCTAAAAGTGCACTCGGGTCCGAGTCCGAGTCGCTTTGAGGCTTAGCTCCTAATGGATATGATGATGGCAAAAAGCATAAACGTTCTCTTTGAGGAGTTAATCCTTTTTCCTCCTAGGAAAACACCTTCACATGACACCCACTTGTGCCACACCACACTTCATGCGCACACCTCAACCTAAGCAAAGCATTATATTGAGATACTCTATTTGGTGTAGCCAATGGGGGACTGTTTCCTAGTATAAAGACAAAAACACCAACAATATTACCACTAATTAAGTTTACTTTTTGGGTGATTACGTGCTGTAACATTAAGAGGGAAAAAGTAAAAAATCTGAATGAAAATGACGAAGTAGTCATAGTTGAGGCTGAGTTTATTTATGTGGCATACAATATCAAATATTTTCTAAATTCTAGGAAGACAATCCTGTCCCTTTTCAGCAATCTAACTAGCAAAATAGCGTATTATTTCATGTGCGCTGCCCCGGGGGGAGGTAGGCCTTCAAGCTGCCGCTGCTGCTGCCATGGGGAGGGCTGTGCCCGGGATTCGGCCCAGGATTGGGGTAGTCATCTAGTTTTGCCTCCAGGGACCTCCTGTTCGTTTGCACCATCATCCCGTCCACCTTTCCTGTATATCTCACTGATATGAAAACTAATCAGTCGAGATAGTGTTTCTAGCTAGTATTGCGGATAGATACATACATACATACATACCTGCAATAGCGAAAGTATTACTGGACAGAGCTATGAAAGTAAGGAGGAGGAGGAGCCCCCAAATGCGAACGGAAGGGAGACAAGATCCCATTTCGAGGAGTGAATACAATAATTGGTCACGCCCTATGAATTTGTATCTATAGAGGATGGGCCATTTTGTGGATGGAGGAGAATCAAGTGACATAGGGTGAGAGGGACTGAGGTATGCTACATTTGACAATCATGAATCATCTGGTGGGGATGGATGCAATAATTGGTTTGACTAATGATTTTCTATTGGCCTCGAATCACTCGCTCATTTGGGTTAACCATGATTGGTGGCGGTGCAGACATGTATATAGGATTTTGACACAAACTCGGATAATTAGCAGGATATATACAAACTCGGATAATTAGCAGGAGATATATATATATATATATATATATATATATATATATATATATATATATATATATATATAGAGAGAGAGAGAGAGAGAGAGAGAGAGAGAGGATTGGCTAAGGCCATGTTTGGTTTGTGGAATTGGAATCTTGAAAAAAAAAAAAATTGGATGCCAAAGAAAATGAGCATGAAATAAATTTAATTTTTAAGAGAAAAAAAAGGAAGGAAGATGGTTCCTTCCACCAACCCAATGATTCATTTTTCCTCCTCTAAGATTCACTTTTTGTCTCATTTTTTTAGCTTTTTCAAAAATCGAAAAAAAAAATGATTGGAATTGTAATTTTTCAAAGGAAAATATTAAACTGTTTGATTGAGCTTTTTTTTTCATGAAAAATATTTTCAGCACAAATTTTCCAATAATGTTAGTGTTTGATAACTTATATTTTCCATGGAATTATTTTCCAAAAAAACTATCATTTTTCATATTTTCATCTAAAATTGTGGAAAATAAAACTTGTCCGACCAATAAAAAATATCATTTTTCATGAAAAATAACTATTTTTCGTGAAAAATAATGACAATCAAATATCAAAATTAAGTTTTCCATAGAAATTTTTTAAAATTTCATAGATTTTTTTCTAGAAAACTAATTCAATAAAATTAATTTCTTTTTCACATATTTTTCACTTACAATCAAACGTACCCTTGTAGAATCAATTTCCTTTGTTTTCTTTTTCTTTCCGGAACCAAACGAGGCCTAAAGACATAACGAGTTCCTTTTTCATCGAGTGGTATTAAAACACAGTTACATTTGGAATATAAAGTGGCAGAATAATGCATTGAAGTCGAGCAGTTGTGACTTAGTCGGGTTTTATAGCTGCTTTGAGTCCTATTGTCATTCTCATTTCATGTTTAATAATCAAATAGTAGCCCAATTGGCGGGCTACAAAGATAGATATGGCTCAAGATTCAGGCAGGGACTTTCATTGGAGATTCAGGCGCACCTATCTAAGTCACCGGTTTGCAATGTGCAATGCCATATTGAATGAGGCAAGAGATGACCCTGAGTTCTTGCAACAGAGGATGAGGGGCAGGACTAGTGGGCAAAAGCGCCCTTATGTCTGACCATCATCCGCAGCAATGCCGCCAGCACCATCTGTGCACTATTTGGGTTGGAACGGGTTTGGTGTCCAGTCATACATGTTGGATTTTTTTTAATTTTCTTTCTTAAAATTTTTTAAGAAAATAAAAAATTAAATTAAAGGTTACCGGTCTCCGAAGAAATCGCACATGTAGCATTTTTCTAAGAGTTAATCCGGATCTATGTGCAGACTTTATCCGAATGCTCCTAGTGGTAAAATTTTTGCTCCACCAAAATTTTCTTATTGCACACAACGTAGAGAGAGTGACCCTTGACTTACCTCTGCCCAGAACAAACAACCGAAGAACATAAATTGTAGGAGACGAGAATTCGGGAGAGTTTGGGAAGGATTTTTTCTTTGTGAGAAGAAGGTATGAAATAGGCCATAATATATGTAGGCTGATTTTCCAACGTATAAGAATAAAGGCCAATTAACTAGCCTATTAAAATTAGAACGTTACACAAGAATTCAAATGTGTAACATGTGGTTCATTGGACCTGGACAGAAATTTGAGTATCAAACGTTACAAAACTGAAATGATTTATAACGGTCAAAAAATTGAAAGAGGAAAAAGATTTTTAGGGTCTCAGCCCGAACCCGAAGATGAAATCGAATCGGCATTCGGTGTCCGCAGATGTGGGCATATACCCGCACCCGTTACGCGCGCCGAACCGAACCGAGTCGGGCGGCAGCGCGCGCGTGTGGCCCATAGGGCTCCCACACAAGACTACAATGAAGCAGATGGAGGAAGACAATATAAGCACACTCAATCCTAATAGTTCAGTCGACGTGGGACTATCAAATAAAGGGGATTTGAGCTTTTGCTTGTGTGTGAGCAAGAGCACACATAGAGCTAACAATCCCCCCAAAAGGTCAAATTTTAAAGTAATGGAGGAAAAAAAGAAGAGAGGAATAAGAGAATTACTGGACAGTTGTATACTATGCATAAATGCGATGGACTACAGTCTTGAATCTCACGTAGTGACTATTGTCTGTCTAAAGAAGAACTTGATGGACTACACCTTGAATCAGTCTTTTTGAACCAGATTCAGATAATAGCGCACATAATACGCTAGAGGTACTTGGGTCTATCGGGTGGCACATTTGTTTGGCCATACGCAATTTTACACATTTTTGAGAGTTGTCTAGGATCGTCCTGTCATATAATCGCGGTCTTCACGACCTCTCATATAGGTAAGTCCTTAAGGGAAAGGTGATAGGAATCAACCATGCATATCATGCTTGAACTTATTAAAAGTTTAAACTCATCCTAATCCTATTACTTCGGAACTGTCACTATAGGGATGGGGTATCCATGTACACATGTACAGTCTCTTGGACATTTATTTTAAGAGAATTTAATCTCATGATCAGTGTTTCATAATAGTCACATAGTCCAGCTTGTTTCTACCCATTGAACCGGCTTCTTGGGATCTCCAATCAGACTCGGTTGGGTTGCCAATACTGGTTACTAAACTATGGGCTTAACCCATCCACCCCGATGATTCTAGGATCAATGTCCTAGACAGACCATTCGTCAAGTGGCTTGTAAGGTTCTTTTCTAACTTTATATAGTCAAGAACCACATATTTGCCTAATAGGCTCTTTATCAATTTGAAGCGCAGCAGTAGGTGCCTGTTCATCTTAGCATTCACAGAATCATGCTTTAATAGTTCTATAACAGATTTATTATCACAGTTAATAGAAATTGCAGGAACGAAATGAATAGAAACATGTATATGCATAATAAGATTTCTAAGCCATTCGGCTTCTGTACAAGTAGTGTCCAAAGCTATCATTTCAGAGTCCATTGTACTCCTGGCAATGATAGTTTGTTTACATAATTCCCAGAAGATTGCAGCTCCTACTAGGGTAAATATATATCAAGTAGTGAATTTCATATCGTGTGAATTAGTTACCCAATTTGCATTTGAGTAACCTTCTATGATATCAGGGTGTCCAATATAATAAAGTTTATAATCTAGAGTTCCCTTAAGATATCTAAATACTCTGTCCAATGCAGTCCAATGTGACCGATTTTGGTTACTAGTATATCTACTTAGTCTCCCAATAGCAAATGCAATATCAGATCAGGTCTTATTTGTTATGTACATAAGGGACCCTATTATTTGTGAATATCTATGATGTTCTATAAGCGATCCTTCATTCTTCTTGAGAACAACGTTACTGTCATAAGGAGTAAGGGCAGATTTTTTTGTCAAAATACTCAAATTTTCTTAGCATTTTATCAATTGAATGTGCTAATGATAGAGTATAGCCCTTTTGCATTTGGACACTTGTATTCCTAGGATCAAGTTGGCTTCACCTAAATCTTTCTTTTCAAACTGGTTAGATAAATAATTCTTAGTTCTATTTATCAATTCCAGTGAAGATCCTAGAATAAGGATATCATCAACAAACAAGTATAAGATAGCACAACTTTTATTTGTATCTTTAGAATACAAATATTTGTCATATTCATTTGGCACAAAACCAAATTCTATAATAACTTTGTCAAATTTGTTGTGCCATTGCTTGGAAGCTTGCTTTAGACCATAAAGAGATTTTATTAAACTGCAAACCTTCTTTTCTTGACCTTTAGCAATAAAACATTCAGGTTGCTCCATATATATTTTTTCTTCTAAATCTCCATTTAGAAATATTATTTTTACATTCATTTGATGGATCATCATATCATGAATGGAAGCTAATGCTAGAAGGGTTCTAATAGAAGTGATCCTAGCTACATGAGAGTAGGTATTAAAATAGTCTAATCCTTTTTCCTGTGTAAAACCTTTGGCTACTAGTGTAGCCTTGTATTTCTCTATCGTACCATTGGTCATAAGTTTTTTTTTAAAAATCCACTTACAACCTATGGGTTTACTACCTAATAGTAAATCTGCTAAAAACCAAGTATTATTCTCCATAATGGAGTTGTACTCATTGTTAATGGCTTCTTTCCAGAAAGGGACATCAGGAGAAGATATTGCTTCTTCATAAGTTAAGGGATTACCCTCTATCAAAAATATGAAGAATCCTTCTCCTAAATTCTTTTCAATCCTTTCTCTTTTACTTCTTCTACGTTCTATATCTTATTCTGGTTGAGAACTTGATATTTGAATATGAGAACTAGTAGATAGAGTAAGAGAAGGGTTGAAGGAAGATGAAGAAGTTCTATCCTTAAAGGGAAATATATTCTCAAAGTAAACTGCATCTCTAGCTTCTATAATTGTGTTATTAGAGATTTCATTTACTTCAGAATGAGTTAAAAAAATCTATTAGCATTACTATATAGGGCATATCCTATGAACACAACATCTACAGTCTTAGGTCCTATCTTCCTCTTTTTGGGTTCAGGAATTCCTACCTTAGCTAAACATCCCCAAACTTTGATGTAATTAATCCTAGGGGTTCGACATTTTCATAACTCATATGGTATCTTATCATTAGTCTTACTGGGTATCCTGTTAAGGATACAACAGACTGATAATAAGACTTCTCCCCACAGATTATCAGGGGTACCTGTGATGGAACTGGGGATTCCCAGGACCCTTCCTTTGGTGTGCGTATTGATCGATAGAAAGTTAAACAGATCTAATACGTGTTCTAACCCTTCATAGGCGAAAACTAGAGTTCACGAATTATACCTGCGGCGGAAAGGAGACAAGTAATTCCAGGCAATCTCGAGCGGACGACCCCAAGATCTTCTGCACGTATTCCTTCCTCGAGTTGGACGTCGTGTGGGCGACGATCTTCCAACTTTTTTTTCTCCTTGGCAGCACTCTCTTTCTCTCCTTTCGTGAATCACGAATTTAGAGAAAATTTCATATTTCTGATCAGTAATCTGGCGGCCAGAGAATAGAGGATATATATAGGCTACGGCAGGGACTATGAGGAGAAATTAGGGTTAGGCCTCCTAACGGATCTGGATATCCCGTGTTCAGCCCGAACACACAATCCAGGCCCATTAACAATTGCTCGGTCCACTAATGAGCTATTGTTGTACTACCTCCCTAATCCCAAATTATGTTTGTGGGCTCCTTTTATTATATGCTCGTTTGGCTCCCCATGTTAAGATATCGTATGTCCGTCGATCAAATTAAGTTACTGACAACTATATTGATTCGACATCTTTTATCCTTAAGTAGTACCGCTCAACTTTATTTGTCATGTCGGATATAATCCACCTGCAGGGTTTACATGACAATCCTTATGAGCTCCTTAAGAGGACATCATCAACCCGATGTATCGGGACATGGATTCCATTTATAATCAACAGCGCATCATACATACAATGTTATTACCCAATTCATAGAGGTTGTTGATCCATAATGAATCTCACTCTTTTATGAGTCAAAGAAATACACATTGCATATACATGTCCGTTATTATATTCGGATTAAGAGTACAAGCATCCATAATAACAGAGGTGTTTGTTCTCTTATGTAGTCAGTACAAAGAGAACAACCTCAAGTGGTCCTGTTCAATACACACAAAGTGTACTAGTGTAAACCTATAGTCAAGATAGATTAATACCAGATTACACTACAACCTTTCCAATAGATTGTCCAAGTCCATCTAGGTTGTGAACTATTTATATACTCCATAGGAAACTGATAATATGATCTTCTGTGTGACACCACACACCATATTATCTACAATATAAAATATCAGACATTTGCATTAACACTTGCAACAAATACAATATGCAAACATTTGCCCATATGATTCTCATTCAAAATTTAAAGAAATAAGGTTACTACAAAAGTGATGCTTTTAGTATATAACCCTAACAATCTCCCACTTATACTCAAAGCATTGCTTTTCAGTATACTGTTACAAATCTCCCACTTATACTTAAAGCCATGCTGCTACACATCTGACTCCCATTCCCTCAACATGACTGTCAAAAGCCTTAGCTGGTAAGCTCTTTGTAAATGGATCAGCTAGGTTGTCGGCTGATGCTATCTTGATCACAGCAACTTTTCCTTTCTTTACGAAATCTCGTATCAGGTGGTACTTACGCTCAATATGTTTGCCTGTCTTATGGGCTCGTGGTTCCTTCGAGTTTGCCACTGCACCACTATTATCACAATAAAGTGTAATAGACTTAGGCAAACTAGGTACCACATCCAAGTCCAACAGAAAGTTTCTGAGCCAAACCGCTTCTTTGGTTGCCTCAGAGGCTGCCACATACTCGGCTTCCATGGTGGAATCAGCAATACATTTTTGCTTGATACTCCTCCACACAATGGCTCCACCTCCCAAAGTAAACACATAACCTGAGGTAGATTTCCTGGAATCCCTATCTGACTGAAAATCTGAGTCTGTATACCCCAAGGGAACTAAACTATCTGCCTGGTAAACTAGCATATACTCTTTAGTCCTTTTCAGGTACTTTAAAATATGCTTTACGGCAGTCCAGTGCTCTTGTCCTGGGTTAGACTGATATCTGCTGACCATGCCTACGGCAAAGCAGATGTCTGGTCTCGTACATAGCATTGCATACATTAAGCTTCCTACTGCTGAAGCATAAGGAACTGCCTTCATGTTCTCTATCTCTTTAGGTGTCCTCGAACACTGCTCCTTTGATAGAGCAATTCCATGTCTAAAAGGTAAGAAACCTTTTTTAGAATTTTGCATACTAAAACGAGTTAGTACAGTATCGATATAGGAAGCTTGGGATAAGCCCAACATCCTTTTCTTGCGATCTCGTAGAACTTTGATCCCAAGGATGTGACCTACTTCTTCCAAGTCCTTCATATCAAACTGTTTGGATAACCATACCCTTACATCAGATAATACCTTCACATTGTTTCCAATCAGCAAGATGTCATCCACATAAAGTACTAGGAACACCACCACGTTTCCGTCATACTTTTTGTATACACATGATTCATACTGACATTGATCAAATCCATAGGATTTTATCACCTGATCAAAACAGATGTTCCAAGATCTGGAAGCTTGCTTAAGTCCATAAATGGACTTTTTGAGCTTACAAACAAGATGCTCCTGGCCCTTTTCAATGAACCCGTCTGGTTGCTTCATATAGATGTCTTCCTCAAGACTTCTATTAAGGAAAGCTGTCTTGACATCCATTTGCCAAATCTCATAATCGAGATGAGCTGCAATAGATAAAAGAATTCGAATAGACTTAAGCATGGCTACAGGAGAAAAGGTTTCCTTATAATCGATACCCTCTCTTTGAGTAAAACCTTTTGCTACAAGACGAGCTTTAAAGGTTTCAACCTTACCGTCTGATCCTCTTTTTCTCTTATAGACCCACTTGCATCCAATGGCTTTTATACCAACGGATGGTTCTACAAGCTCCAAGACCTGATTAGAATCCATAGATTCTATTTCAGATATCATTGCTTTTTGCCAAGACTCTGCATCTTTATCTTGGAGTGCTTCATTATAGGTACAGGGATCATAATCTTGTTCCTCAGGGACGAAGTCTGATGACTCTCCCAAGAACATATATCTATCAGGTTGTATCACAACCCTCCCACTACGACGAGGCACTATCGGTTGTGGTGTAACAATCTCAAAGCTTTATTGCTACGATGGAAAATATTAATGCTTCACTCCTAAACACTGACTTCTGTAAGTTAGAGAAGTTTGATGGAGAGCATTATCAAGTCTGGAAGAGGAAGGTTTATCTCACTCTTCAACTCAGAGACGTAGATCACGTACTTCTTGAAGAGGAACCTACCGTTCCAGATACTGGGTCTGCTGCCGTAATCTCTGCGGCTACTAAACTTCAGGCCAAGTGGAGAAGGGAGAATAGCATTTGCAGGTTGCTTATTCTGAATGCTATGGAGGATTCTCTAGCAGAATCCTATTCTAAGAAGAATATCGCTAGAGACATATGGGAGTCTCTAGAAAAACTGTACGAAGAAGACAAGAATAGGAGCAAAATATTTGTGGTTGAAAAATATCACAAATGGCTCTTTGAGGACGAGAAGTCCATGCTACCACAGGTCAAAGAATTTTTGAAGCTGCGACAGAAGTTAGAAGACGAGGCTATGCCCCTCCCCGACAAGTTTGTTGTTGGAGGGATTGTCTCAAAGCTCCCCGCTGGGTGGAGTAAGTTCTATGCAAACATGCATAGGAAGAAGCTGGAGATCACCCTTGAAGATCTTCTGCAGGAAATTTATGTTGAAGACCAGATGAGGGCTCAACATAAAGTTGACACGCTTTCCAAGCAGATGGCTAACGCAAACTTGGTTTCATCAAGGGAACCAAAGGAAAAGGGAAAGTGTGCAGATTTCCAGAAGAAGAAGAAGAACCCTAACAACTTGAATGTTAAGGGAACTTCTTTCAAGTCAAAGAAATCTAAGGCAAAGATGCCTTGTTTCAAGTGTGGCCAGTTGGGCCATTTCAAAAGTGAATGCACAGCACCGGCCAAGAAATCAGAGCAAGGTGAGCCTAGCAAAGTCTCAATGATTACTGATGTAATTGCTATAATTGGACAGGTTGATGCTGTAGGATCTGATTCAGACTGGTGGGTAGATACTGGAGCCACCTACCATGTCTGCTCCAGTAAGGAGTGGTTCACCACCTACACACCCACTTCTGAAGCGGTTGTGATGGCGAACCAAGCACAAGCTGAAGTGCTCGGGATCGGGACAGTGGTGTTGAAGCTAACTTCGGGGAAGTCTCTGACGCTTCAAGGCATAAAGTATGTACCTGCTATCGCCAAGAACCTGGTCTCGGGAGGCCTACTCTGTAATGCAGGCCTTAGGATGGACATCAATGCTGGCCAGATGGTGATGTCTATCAAGGAAACATATTTCGGAAAAGCTTTTTATACCGAAGGAATGTTCAAAATTTAGCTTGTAAATCAGTCCAATGTAATTAATGTGATTAATGAAATCACTCCTTCTGCTTATACTCTTGAGTTGTGGCATAATAGGCTAGGACATGTTCATTGTAAACGAATAAACAGAATGTCTAGTCTAGGACTTATCTCCAAATGTGAGGGTAAGGTAGAGAAATGTGAAGTTTGTGCTCAAACGAAGATCACAAGGAAACCCTTTCCTCGGGTTAATCGAAGTACAGATCTTCTGGAGTTGGTTCACTCCGATATCTGTGACTTCAAACAGTTCTCTACAGAGGCCAGGATAAAGTATTTCATAACCTTCATCGATGACTTCTCAAAGTATGCGTTCGTCTACTTGCTGAAGGCTAAAGACGAAGCATTCGAGAAGTTCAAGGAGTTCAGAGCCAAAGCTGAGCGGCAGACTGGACAACAACTCAAAAGGATAAGAAGTGATCGAGGTGGAGAGTACAGGTCTCATGAATTCGCATCGTTCTGTAAGGAACATGGAATTGTCAATGAGACTACGGCTCCGTACTATCCTTAATCAAACGGAGTAGCTGAGAGGAAGAACAGGACGTTGACAGAAATGATAAATTCAATATTGTTGACTGCTGGCCTTCCTAATTGCTACTGGGGAGAAGCTGTATTGACGGCCACTTTTATTCTAAATAGAGTGCCTCATGCAACTTCAGACGTTACTCCTCATGAACTCTGGTTCAACGTCAGACCTAACTTGAATGTCATTCGAGTGTGGGGGTGTCTGGCGTATGTCAAGCTTCCAGATCTAAAGATTCAGAAGCTTGGGACAAGGACTACAAAGACGATCTTCTTGGGGTATGCCGAGAAGAGTGATGCTCGAAGATTTCTTGATATTGAGTTAAATCATATCATTGAATCTCGCGATGTAGAATATTTTGAAGACAAGTTTACAAGGCACAAGAATATTGTTCTTCCGAATGTTCCGGAGAATAATGAGGGTGCACAAGAGACTGAAGTCTTCAATGAAGATGTGGTCCAAGAAGATGTTGTTGTTGATACAACGGTTGAACCAGAACAAGCTGAGCCGTCAGCTAAGCGTGTGAGGAGGCCGAAGGACTTCAGAAGTGACTTTGTCACCTATCATGTGGAAGCAGATCCGCTTACCTATGATGAGACGATGAAGACCAGAGACGCAGTTTTCTGGAAGGAGGCGATTGACAATAAGATTGATTCCATCACCTCAAATAACACTTGGGTGTTGGTTGATCTTCCTGAAGGAGCGAAACCCATCGGATACAAATGGATCTTCAAGAAGAAGATGAAAGCAGACGGAACTATTGACAAGTTCAAGGCTAGGTTGGTAGCCAAGGGGTTTTCTCAGAAGCAAGGGATTGACTATTTTGACACGTATGCTCCAGTAGCCCAGATGACCACCATCAGAATGTTGATTGCTCTCGCAGCAATACATAAAATGGTGATACATCAGATGGATGTGAATACAGCTTTCCTAAATGGCGAGCTGACCGAAGAGATTTACATGCAACAGCCAGAGAGATTTGTCATCAGGGGTCTTGAGGACAAAGTCTGCAAGTTGGTGAAATCCTTGTACGGTCTTAAACAGGCTCCCAAGATGTGGCATGAGAAATTTGACAAAGTTATAAGGTCAAATGGCTACATGGTCAGCGATACGGACAAGTGTGTTTACACGAAGTTCGCTGATGGAAGAGGTGTGATCGTTTGTCTGTACGTGGACGACATGCTTATCCTAGGTACGGATATTAGCTGTGTCACTGAGACAAAGAAGTTCATCTCTAGCAAGTTCAGTATGAAGGACTTGGGGGAAGCTGATGTGATCTTAGGGATCAAGATCATCCGGACAGATACTGGACTAGCGCTGTCACAATCTCATTGTATTGAAAAAATGATCACTCGTTATGGGTATCGGGATCTTCCAGGGATCGATACGCCGTACAGGTGTGATCTGAAGCTGAAGCCTAATTCAGGGGAAAGCGTCAGACAGTTGGAGTATGCAAGCGTAATGGGAAGTTTGATGTATGCTACTACTGCCACAAGGCCTGACATAGCTTTCGCCGTAGGAATGCTGAGTCGTTTCACGAGCAACCCAGGTGCTGAACACTGGAAAGCTATGAAACGGGTTATGAGATATCTCAAGAAGACTCAGACATATGCACTGTACTACAGCGGAGATCTGCAGGTAGTGGAAGGCTTCAGTGATGCCAGTTGGTGCTTAGAGGTGGAAAGCGAGAGGTCCACAGGTGGATTCATTTTCACAATGGGTGGAGCTGCTATATCGTGGAAGTCGAAGAAGCAGACTATGCTCTCGCGGTCATCCATGGAATCTGAGTTCTTTGCACTTGATACCGCAGCCGAGAAAGCAGAATGGCTTCGGGAGCTCATGTATGATCTTCCAGTGGTTGGAGCGCAAATACCGGCGATACCGATATACTGCGACAACCAGGCGACTGCGGCGGTGGCATCAAATGACCTCTTCAACGGAAAGAAGAGGACTGTGCGGTTGAAGCACAGGGCAGTACACGATCTTATCAAGAGAGGTGTTATTGCAGTGATTGATGTTCGGAGTCAGGAGAATCTGGCGGATCCGTTCACCAAGGGCCTCAAGCGCCAGCTGGTTGATGACACAGCTTGTAAAATGGGCTTGAAGGCATTCTGATATTGTATTATTGTATTCCTACCATAACGTTTTATGCTATTAGTTCAAAGATTTATCTACTAGGCATCTAGCTTTTGGTTCAAGGGAGGACCACTAATCGGAAGAATATCAGGAATGGTGGATACATATTCTATTTGGCATGGAGAGATTACGGACCTATAACCACTGTTGTCTACTGTTGTTTTCTGCAGAAAACGATTCCTGTGGGAAGGTTGGCTTAATTTCCTTAATGAGTTCTCAGGCAGAGTGAATGCCTGGAGTGCTTTACAGGAAGCACGGTAGAGCAGCACTACAAGGAGTGAAACTCCATGCTACAGTGGGGCGACTCCACAATGAGGTTCCTATATGTGGGGTGCTGCCCAGGAATAGGATAAAGCCTCGGCTTTGCAGGCCAAGTCACAGTGGCGTAGCACCGCAAATAGGCAGTTAGCATAATGCTGTATATTAAATATAAAGAGGGGTGTAGTCAGCACTACAAAGAGGAGGAGTTCCTCATGTTACAGTGGCACGACACCACCATGAGGTACCCGGTTAGGGATAAAGCCTCGGCCTTGCAAGCCATGTCGTTGCGGCGTAACACCGCAAAGGAGCCTAAGGCTTCATGTTGGGTAGTTTGGCACTACAAAGAGGCGGTTGCCTCATGCTACTGTAGTATGACACTACGATGAGGTTCCCGGTACGGGGTAAGGCCTCGGCTTTAAGCCATGTCATAGCGGCGTAGCACCGCAAGGGAAGCGCAAAGCGCTTCATGCCATGTCTCTTTATAATGAACTCACCTATAGTGTATGACAGAGATATCAGGCCGTCTCTTGAGGGTAAACTTGTAGACACCCAAAATTATATACTGAAACCAGGCTGGCACAGGGCCTTTAATGTGTAGCCAGAGGCACATGTAACTACATTATGTGAGTGGGGAGAATTTCAGCTATGATGCAGAATTCAAGGTTTAGTCCATTCTTGTATTTGTAGTCTGTTGTTTGACTCACGTGGGAAGATTCAAGTCTTAAGTGGCATCTATCCTAAAAGCATAATGGACAGTTACTGTGGGGAACACTCGTACTCATATATATAGAGATATGTGGGGGATTGTTGGGTTTGTAGCCTTTTATTTTGGTTTTTAGTCCCACATCGGCTAGAAAGGAATGTGTATCTCCATATATATGAGTCTTTTCTCTTTATGGAGATGTACATGTAGTGCACATGGGTGTGTGCCATGTGGGATTAATTATTAATGGTATAAAGGCTTAATCAACAATTAAGAAGCTGTAAGCTTTTTGCTCTTGGAAATTTATTTCCATGGAGCTAAGCTCCGTAGGAGCTTAGCGACTCGGACTCGGACTCGGACTCGGACTCGGACTCGGACTCGGAATCGGGCTCGGACTCGGGCTCAAGGGCTCATGAGGCGTAATATGGCATCTTGTTGGCGCACTTTGCACTTAGCACGTCAGCATCGTCGCTAGGCGCATAGTGCGCTTAAGTTGCGCTCGTTGCACGAGCCACTTGCGCGACCACGTTGCACGGCCCGTTACGCGAGCCCAGTTACGATGGCCCAGTTACGCAGCCTAGTACACAGCCCAGTACGCCCAGTGTGCGCAGCGTACGCAGCGTGCGTAGAGTGCGCAGTGTGCGCAGCATACGCAGTGTGCGTAGAGTACGTAGTGTGCGTATGGCTGGCTGTATATTAGAACGGGAACGGTTGCAGCAGTTGCTGCACGTTCAGGAGTGGTTCTGCCACTACCCTGAAGTTCAGGCAACTGCTTGGCAACCGCTCCATGGGCTATATATGCAGGTTCTCTCCTCTCTCTGAGGGCAGTAGTAATCAGAATTCCAGGGAGAAAAACTCTAAGTGTTCTTTAACACAACAGAGTAGTGAGCGTGTTCTTTAACACAAACACTAGTACTTTTTAGTACGCGTGGGTTCTGTTACTTCAAACAAAGAAAGAAGAGTAGAGCCATTGCCAGAGGAGTTCGCCGTCTACCGAGGAGTCAGAAGAGCAGGAGTGTTCCAAGGTTTTCCGTCAACCTTGCTGGTTCCTGGAAGCTGTTCACAGAGGGCGAATAAAGCTTTGAGCAACGGTGATCATTCACCCCAGCATTTCCATCTCTCGCCTGTCATCCTTCTGTTGTCTTTAGTAGTTCTGTCAGTATCTTCTTTTTAGAAGGTACTACTGCCAGTTTGCTACGATCACGAAAATCTCTTTAGATTATTCGTGTATTACGATATCTTTTTAGATCTCGTAATTTACAGAATCCTTCTGGATCTCTGTTGCAAAACCTTCTTTAAGGAATTGCATTTTAAACGTTGTCTTTACAACTATTTCAGTGGGCGTACTGGGCTGCGTACTGGATTGCGTAACTGGGCCAGCGTAACTGGGCTCGCGTAACGGGCCGCGCAACGTGGTCGCACAAGTGGCTCGCGCAACGAGCGCAACTTAAGCGCACTATGCGCCTAGCGATGATGCTGACGTGCTAAGTGCAAAGTGCGCCAACAAAATGCCACATTACGCCTCATGAGCCCTTGAGCCCGAGTCCGAGCCCGAGTCCGAGTCCGAGTCCGAGTCCGAGTCCGAGTCCGAGTCCGAGTCCGAGTCCGAGTCCGAGTCCGAGTCGCTAAGCTCCTACGGAGCTTAGCTCCTACGGAGCTTAGCTCCATGGAAATAAATTTCCAAGAGCAAAAAGCTTACAGCTTCTTAATTGTTGATTAAGCCTTTATACCATTAATAATTAATCCCTCATGGCACACACCCATGTGCACTACATGTGCATCTCCATAAAGAGAAAAGACTCATATATATGGAGATACACATTCCTTTCTAGCCGATGTGGGACTAAAAACCAAAATGTGGTGTAACCCATGTTGTTATAGATACAACGGTTGAACCAGAACAAGCTGAGCTGTCAGCTAAGCGTGTGAGGAGACCGATCTGTCAACGTCCTGTTCTTCCTCTCAGCTACTCCGTTTGATTGAGGAGAGTACGGAGCCGTAGTCTCATTGATAATTCTATGTTCCTTACAGAACGATGCGAATTTATGAGACCTGTACTCCCCACCTCGATCACTTCTTATCCTTTTGAGTTGTTGTCCAGTCTGCCGCTCAGCTTCGGCTCTGAACTCCTTGAACTTCTCGAATGCTTCGTCTTTAGCCTTCAGCAAGTAGACGAACGCATACTTTGAGAAGTCATCGATGAAGGTTATGAAATACTTCATCCAGGCCTTTGTAGAGAACTGTTTGAAGTCACAGATATCGGAGTGAACCAACTCCAGAAGATCTGTACTTCGGTTAACCCGAGGAAAGGGTTTCCTTGTGATCTTCGTTTGAGCACAAACTTCACATTTCTTCACCTTACCCCCACATTTGGAGATAAATCCTAGACTAGACATTCTGTTTATTCGTTTACAATGAACATGTCCTAGCCTATTATGCCACAACTCAAGAGTATAAGCAGAAGGAGTGATTTCATTAATCACATTAATTACATTAAAACTACGACAGAAGTTGGAAGATGAGGCGATGCCCCTCCCTGACAAGTTTGTTGTTGGAGGGATTGTCTCAAAGCTTCCCGCTGGGTGGAGCAAGTTCTATGCAAACATGCATAGGAAGAAGTTGGAGATCACCCTTGAAGATCTCCTACAGGAAATCTATGTTGTGCAGTTGGTTCATCCTCTTGTACTATTCGTACTGAAGTACTTGGTGTCTCACGTCTCAGTTCTTCTAGAATAACTCTACTTGTGGGTTTATGGTTCATTACAAAGTCTTCCTCTAAGAATCGGGCATTGGTGCTAACAATGACCTTCTGATCCTTAGGACTATAAAATAAACCTCCTTTCGTTCCTCTTGGATAGCCTACAAACAAGCGTACTTCTGTACGAGATTCTAACTTATCTGCTTTCCCATTCAGCACATGTGCTGGACTACCCCAAATGCGAACATGTTTTAGACTAGGCTTACGCCCAATCCACAGCTCTGTGGGAGTAAGAGGTACTGACTTAGAAGGAACCAAGTTCAAAATATAAGCTGCAGTCTCTAAGGCATATCCCCAAAATGAATCTGGCAAATCCGAATAACTCATCATTGATCTAACCATCTCCATAAGAGTTCTATTCCTTCTTTCGGCTACACCATTCTGTTGGGGCGTTCTAGGTGCAGTCAGTTGGGATACAATTCTAGCCTCTGATAATACTCTCTAAACTCTCCAAAGAGGTACTCGCCACCACGATCTGATCGTAATGACTTGATATATTTTTTATGACGTTTCTCCGTTTCAGCCTTGTACTCTTTGAATTTCTCAAAGCACTCAGACTTACGGCGCATCAAATAAATGTATCCATACCTTGAATAATCGTCAATAAATGTGACAAAATATTCAAATCCACCTCTAGCTTGGATAGTCATGGGTCCACACAAATCAGAATGAATCAATTCTAACACATCTTTGGCCCTATACCCCTTTGCCGTAAAAGGCCTTTTGGTCATTTTACCTTCCAAGCAGGATTCACAGACTGGTAGTGCCTCCACTTCCAATGAACTCAAAGGTCCATCTTCAACCAGTCTTTGAATCCTTCTTAGGTTAATATGCCCTAATCGTAAGTGCCAAAGATATGTTTGGTTCATACAAGAAGGTTCTTTTCTCTTATTTAAGTTAGATGACATATTATTCATTTCCATAAGTTGCATTGTGGGCGAAATAGGATTAATGACATACAAATTATCAACCAATGCACCAGAACAGATAAAATGTTTATTCTTTCTAATAACAATATTATCATTAAAATAAACTGAATATCCATCCTTAACTAACATAGAAACAGAAACTAAATTCCTTCTAAGTGAAGGTGCATAAAGACAATCTCTCAATGTCAAAGACTTATTTCTACCAAAAGATAAAGTAATATCTCCTAATGCAACGACCGATACTTTTGTAGTATCACCCATGAACAAGCATATCTCTCCATCACTGAGCCGTCTGGTTTCCTGGAACCCCTGCAATGTATTGCAGACATGATTAGTGGCGCCTGTATCTACACACCAGGTGCCGGTAGATAACACCGCTAAACATGTTTCAACTACTAGTAAATGAGATATACCTTCTTTGTTCCCTTATTTGAGAAGTGGACAATCAGTCTTCCAATGTCCTGACCCTTTGCACTTGAAACATTTGCCTTTCGGTTTTTTCACCGCGCCTTGAGGTACCATGCCCTTCTTTGCTAAGTTTGCCTGTTTCTGAATGTTATTCTTCTTCTTACCGCCTTTTGGCTTAGAAGTAGAAGCCTTTTCAGAAACAAAAACATGACCACTCTGCCTAAAGAGAGATTCAGCATCCTGTAGCTCTTTTGCAAGTTCTGCCAAACTATACAACCTTTTGTTCATGTTGTAATTAAGGCAGAAGTTGTCAAAACTTTTAGGCAGAGTCCCGAGAATGATATCGACCTGGATTTCTCCATCGATTTCAGCACCAAGGATCTCCATCTCATTCAGATGACCCATCATCTTGAGAATATGATCCCTTACTGGTGTCCCCTCAGCCATTTTTGTATTCATCAAACATTTCATAGCAAACTGCCTAGCTGCTCTACTCTGATGTCCGAAGAGTTCCTTGAGGTTATACATCATGTCATAAGCTGTGGTCATGGCCTGATGCTGATGTTGCAGTACATTTGACATAGATGCCAGAATGTAACACCGCGCCATCTCATCTGCCTTTTTCCACTTCTTATAAGCCTCTTTGACCTCTTCATCAGAGTTAGCATCAGGCTTAGGTGGGCATTCCTCAACAAGTACATATTTGTACTCCTCAGCAGTCAGAACAATGTCCAAATTACGTTTCCAGTCAATATAATTAGGTCTAGTAAGTTTGTTTTCTTTAAGAATCACCATAAGTGGACTGAAAGAACCCATTTTTTGAAATCCTGAGAATCACATAAATAAAATTATGTAGGACAAAAAAAAACTTTTTTGAATTAACTAAATATTGATTCCCTCAAAACAATAATAAAAAATTCACCAACACCTTGAACACCATGAATTTAGCATGCCACGATAGTGTGGACGTATACAAATTCAACTTTGTTCAAGTAGATTTTTCTTATTAATTTTACTATCATGTCAATATAACTTTATGATAAATAAAATTAATATGCTGGTCTTGCTCTGGTCATACAAATAATAGCAGTAACTCCAATGGGGAGGATACCATTATTTGTATCTAAGTGTATACCATTACTTAATACTAAGTCCATTACCTTGTAATGAGTTCCTTCAGATGGAGAAGTGAACACATACTAGGTAACTTTCTACAATTATCCCTAAGGAAGTTTGTACTGGTGATCCATAATTATACTCATCCGATATGGAGGAAAGCACTAAAGCCAACACGCAAGTATAATTACATCACCTACAAACCAGTAATGGAGACCATAGGATTTATAGTAAATAAAAATCCTCTCCCACTAGTTATTTAACAATGAGGGTTTTTCTACTAGTTGATATTATGTTCATGTTGTCCATTATTAATGTAGGCTTGGTTTTTCAAAAAAAACGACCACACAATAATAAACATGCATAATTAGAAAAAGCAAAATGACAAAAATAAGAGAAAATATCCAACTATTATGGTCATCTTTGCTGCTCCGTCCTCAACTATCCGAATCAAAAATCTGGCGCTGTGCAGATCTATACGGGGTTCGACCTGCCCGGTCAGGTCGCGGGGTTCGGGGCAGCGGCCCGATTTTTTTTTAAAGGTTTTGGCTGTCGATTCCTTCATCGAAAATCATCTGTCTGCCTCTGGATTGCTCAAAACCAGCATCTCGTCCGGCGTCAGAAACAGCCACCACCGCCATCACGATTGATCAAAAATAATTAAAATTACATCAATCCTATGCCTCTCGAAGGAGTTCACACATAATCTAGATTGAAAATTTAAATTAATAAGCACGATCAACCCTCATGATTTTAATTACATCCACAGCAACAACAACATCCAGGACATGTCCGTGGTTTAAACAACACAATCAAAAAACATGCATTGGACCATAATAGTTGGATCTAAGATGCCTGTAAAACCGAGTTAGAACAGATCTACATCTATCGACTATTACATAGCACAAGTTTTATTGGACAACATGGACGTATCAATCAATACGTAGATCCAAAGTGGCTCTGATACCAATTGATGGAACTGGGGATTCCCAGGACCCTTCCTTTGGTGTGCGTATTGATCGATAGAAAGTTAAACAGATCTAATGCGTGTTCTAACCCTTCATAGGCGGAAACTAGGGTTCACGAATTATACCTGCGGCGGAAAGGAGACAAGTAATTCCTGGCAATCTCGAGCGGACGACCCCAAGATCTTCTGCACGTATTCCTTCCTCGAGTTGGACGTCGTGTGGGCGACGATCTTCCAACTTTTTCTTCTCCTTGGCAGCAATCTCTTTCTCTCCTTTCGTGAATCACGAATTTAGAGAAAATTTCAGATTTCTGATCAGTAATTTGGCGGCAAGAGAATAGAGGATATATATAGGCTACGGCAGGGACCATGAGAAGAAATTAGGGTTAGGCCTCCTAACAGATCTGGATATCCCGTGTTCAGTCCGAACACACAATCCAGGCCCATTAACAATAGCTCGGTCCACTAATGAGCTATTGTTGCACTACCTCCCTAATCCCAAATTATGTTTGTGGGCTCCTTTTATTATATGCTCGTTTGGCTCTCCATGTTAAGATATCGTATGTCCGTCGATCAAATTAAGTTACTGACAACTATATTGATTCGACATCTTTTATCCTTAAGTAGTACCGCTCAACTTTATTTGTCATGTCGGATATAATCCACCTGCAGGATTTACATGACAATCCTTATGAGCTCCTTAAGAGGACATCATCAACCCGATGTATCGAGACATGGATTCCATTTATAATCAACAGCCCATCATACATACAATGTTATTATCCAATTCATAGAGGTTGTTGATCCATAATGAATCTCACTCTTTTATGAGTCAAAGTAATACACATTGTATATACATGTCCGTTATTATATCCGGATTAAGAGTACAAGTATCCATAATAACAGAGGTGTTTGTTCTCTTATGTAGTAAGTACAAAGAGAACAACCTCAAGTGGTCCTGTTCAATACACACAAAGTGTACTAGTGTAAACCTATAGTCAAGATAGACTAATACCAGATTACACTACAACCTTTCCAATAGATTGTCCAAGTCCATCTAGGTTGTGAACTATTTATATACTCCATAGAAAACTGATAATATGATCTTCTGTGTGACACCACACACCATATTATCTACAATATAGAATATCAGACATTTGCATTAACACTTGCAACAAATACAATATGCAAATATTTGCCCATATGATTCTCATTCAAAATTTAAGGAAATAAGGTTACTACAAAAGTGATGCTTTTAGTATATAACCCTAACAACCTGAACTGAGAAGCATTACATTTACCATATCTAATAGAGTGCGATTCTTTCTTTCAGCAATTCTGTTGTACTGTGGTGAATGGGGAGCAGTTACCTCATGAACTATTCCATGTTCGTCATAGAAATTAGTCATTTCATTTGAGGTATACTCTTCACCACGATCTGATCTAACAATCTTAATCTTTCTATCTAACTAGTTCTCAGCTTCAGACTTGTAAACCTTAAATCTGTCTAGAACTTCATCTTTGGTTTTAAGAAGGTAGGTATAGCAATACTTTAAATGATCATCTATAAATGTAACAAAGTATTTTCTACCTTCTCAGGTCAAAATTCTATTGGAATCACAAACGTCACTATGGATAAGTTCTAGGAGTTCGAAATTTCTTTGGATAGATTTGAAAGAAAATCTAGTGTATTTAGCTTGAACACAAATCTCACATTTGTATTTGTCATCAATAGGAGTCTTAGGAATAAGATCTAAGTTCATCATTCTTTTAAGAGATCCTAAATTCATATGACCTAGTCTGCCATAACAAATATTTACTGATTCAACATTTGTAACAACAAAAGAAGGAATTTAAAATGTTATTCATAGTACTTAAAATAAAAAGACCATCATTTACAAATCATTTTCCTATAAATAATTTATTCTTGGAAAAACTACTTTATTAGCCTCCATCACAATCTTGTATCCTGAGGCTACAAGTAGAGATCCACTAACTAGGTTCCTCCTAACCGACGTCACATAAAATACATCATGGAGAGATAGAAATTTCCCTGATGTCATCTTCAGGTCTATTCTTCCTCTTCCTACGATTTGTGCCGTTGAGCCATCTTCTAGAGTCACACCTCCTCCGTCTGATTTCTGATTATTTGAAAAACAAGAGCGATCAAATAAAATGTGAACATTAGCTCCGGAATTAAACCACCATCTCAAACCCAAGAAAAACTCCTTAAAAAGAAGCAGAGTTTTCAACCAAATCACCAAAATCCTCATTACCAAAATCCTCATCACCAGCAACATCAGAAACCTAGAAACTTTGGTCAGACTCAGGATCATAGAAGATTTTGTTTTGTGTGTGGTAAAACAAACCATACGACTATCAACTGCTCCATAGGAAGAAAGAACCTGTCAAGACCTCCTTCAAAGGAAAAGGCAAGCCAGTGGGATTGTTAGCCTTGGATTTGCCATGGCTTTCTACAAGGTTTACCCTAGCTGTGGCATTAGACCTGGCTTTGGACTTTAACCTAAACTCTTCTTCTGTTCTAAGACTTTTTAGAGCTTGAGGGTATGTAAGAATTCCTTATAGATGGGTAAGATCCTTTGCCACATTAGACCAAGAAGGAGGGAGTTTGTCTATCAAACATCCTATTTTATGCTCAGTAGAACAAAATGTTCCCATGGCTTGAACATGCCTAAGATGATATTGGAATTCATGAATTTGGTCATTGATAGGTTTATTATCTACCATGACATGTCTGTTGAATGTGGAGGAATTGAATCTTTCAATTCCAGCATCATCACAACCATATTCATCTTCCAAAGCATCCCAGAGTTCTTTAGCGCTTTTGTATTCAAAAAATGTCATAAAGAGACTCAGACATAGTGCTTAAGATTATGTGAAAACAGTGGTAGTCTATTTCCTTAGGAGTCTTAGGTTTGGTGGAAGAAGAAGATTTGGATACCCCTATGTCAGACTCAGTTTCATCAGAATCATTTGTGATGCATGTGGACCCATCAATGGCGGAAATCAATCCTAAAGTTGTAAGCCAAAACTTTATTTGGCTCTGCCACCTATTGAAGTAGGTGCCATTGAACTTTGAAGGTTTGGCAGTGAAGGTCTCTTCCTTCATGGTCATGTTTTGTAAAGTCTGTAGAAAATTTATATTTACTCAATAAGGAATTTTCTTTAAGTTAAAGGAAAACAGTTTAAATGATCTTAGTAATTCACCTTTAAAGTTTTTAGTTTTTCAAGTTTTGATCAGGTTGGGTTAGTTGTAGGGGCCGGATTCCAGCAAGCGGAGATCCACTAGGGATGCTCAAGTACCGGTCGTTTAGACGATTTACGTCTTGTTGACAGAAGAGCCCTTTCGGCTTATACCCAAACAAATCTCTACTTTAGAACTTTAAATTAAAGGAATTTACTAAATTAATAAACTATTTATTTTAGCCTAAATTAAAGTATTGAGTAAAGAAAACTAGGATCGACAAACTGTACTAAATCAATTCCTAGAAACAGTATAACTAAGATTTGTTAAACAATAAGCTACTTAAATAAGGACAATTATATAAGAACAATTGTCTAATAATAATTTAATGAATATTTTATTAAGAAATAATCTTTGTTAATAGTAGCATATAATTAAACAGAGGGAATTGTGAAAATGTTCACAGTAGCAAAAAATATATATGTAGCCAATTATTAAGTATGAATAAAATTTTGCTAAGAATATATGTTGCTACAGTAGGCAAGAAAATATGTTACTATAGTAGGCAAGAAAATATGAATATGTGTTAACAAATTCCAACAAAACTTTTGTTCAGAATATATGTTAACAAATTCCAACAAAACTTTTGCTAACAAATGTTAACAGTAGCAATTGAAAATGAAGGCTACTTATAAAATTTGTTAACAATAGATAATTGTCTAAACAATTTTGCTACAGTAGGTAGACAAGAAAGTATTTGCTACTTTAGCAATTGTAACAAACGTTAAGAATTTTTTTCTACGTTAACAAGAAATTATTTGCTACAGTAAATGTTTGTGTAAACAATTTTTGCTACAGTACAATAAACTTTGCTAACAAATGGTTGAAGACAATGTGGGCAGGAAGAAAATATACGAGAGTCGAAGACAATGTAGACAAGAAGCAAATAGTTTGTTTGGTTTGGTATTTAACAGTGGTAAGTTGTTGACAAAGCAATTTAAGAAATATGTAGGTAACAGTTTAAGCAAAATAAATGATTTTACTCTTAGATTGTTGGATTTTCTTCCTTAAAAATCTGCAAGAAAATAAAAATTTAAAGGTTACCGGCCTCCAGGGAAGTCACGCACGTAGCACTGCCCTAAGAGTTAATCTGAGTCCATGTGTAGACTTTATCCGAATGCTCCTAGTGGTAAAATTTTCGTTCCACCGGAAACTTCTTGTTGCACACAAGTAGAGAGAGTGACACTTGACTTAGCTCTTCCCAGAGCAAACAACCGAAGAACATAAATTGTCGGAGACGAGAATATGGAAAGGTTTTTTTTTGTGTGTAAGAAAAAGGTATGAAATGGACCTTAATATATATAGGCTGATTTTTCAACATATGAGAATAAAGGCCAATTAACTAGCCTATTAAAATCAGAATGTTAGACAAGAATTCAAATGTGTAACATGTGGTTCATTAAACCTGGACATAAATTTGAGTATCAAACGTTACAAAACTTAACGGTCAAAAAATTGAAGGAGCAAAAAAGATTTTAGGGTCTCAACCACGGAATCCGAAGAGGAAATCGAATTCATACCCACACCCGTTGCGTGCTTCGAATCGAGCCGGAGCGGCGGCGTCGGCGGCACGCGTGTGTGACCCATAGGGCTCCAACACAAGGCTACTGTAAAGCAAGATGGAGGAAGACAATATAAGCACACTCAATCCTAATAGTTCAGCCGATGTGGGACTATCAAATAAAGGGGATTTGAGCTTTTGCTTGTGTGTGAGCAAGAGCACACACACAGCTAACAATACAATATTGTAGCAAGTTGTTTCGACAACCTGTGGATATTGCGGTAAGTCACAACAAAGCAAGATGGACTATCGGAAGGCTAATGATGGTCAGTGTTTGATTTGTGGAACATAAGACCATCATGCAAAACACACCCACAACATATGGCAATATCCCCTAGTAAAATATGTCAAATTATTGACTAATTTAACGACGAAAATCATTTCGTGCTTTAACATCAAAGGATTAACGATGGAAAGATGGCCAACTCAAAATGGACTTTCAGTCTCGCTAAGATGTCACAAGATTTGTCGCTAAATAAAACCATAAGACAGTGACCAAATACTTCCATCGCTACATTGTTGCTATTTGAAATTAAGAAATATTGACGACATAGCGACGGAAGTATTCCCGTTGCTAACCTCATTTAATTTTAAGATCCAGATTGCCGTCTTTTCCCGTAAATTGAAACTAATTTTTTGTTTCCTTCCTTCGACCCCCTCCCTCCTCCTTCTCCGATGGAGCCCCTCCTCCTGACTCCATCCTCCTCCTCTTCTAGCCCGCTAAAGTGGAGACCCCTTCTTGTTGCATACGTCGGTCGGCGTCAGACGTAGACCCCAGCATCAAAACCAGGCAGAGATCCCGTTGCCTCATCCTTATTCCGACCCCCTCCTCGAGGCGCACCTTCGGTATCGTTTATTTTTTTGTTTTATTTTTATTTTTATATTTTTTGCAATAATTTCTTAGATGAATTATCTAATCAAGGTGATTTTACTAGTAAAATTTAATTTATACTAACAAGTTTGGGGACTGTAAAATTTGGGGAGTGCAAAATGTCTCGATCCGCTCCTTATGCTTAGACACAAGTGTGTGTGCACGCCTAGTCTATGACGCGGTATCTGTGGTAATGCGCTATCTATACCTCAATAATCACATGAATTGCTGGTATTTTTGCCTTTAGATTAGGAAAGATAGTCCCACATTGGCAACACTATTAGTATCTCAATATAATGTTTTGTTTGTGTTGAGATGTGCACATGGGATGTGGTGGGGCACTGTTGGTGCCATGTCAGAGTGTTTTTCTAGAAGAAAAAAAAATGATTAACTCCTCAAAGAAAGCAATTATGCCTTTTGTTATCCTCATAGAAAATTTCTCTTTGGAGCTAAGACCCAAAATGGGCTTAGCGACTTAGACTCGGAATCGGACTCGGACTCGGACTCAAGGGGGCCGGCAAAGTGGCGCTTTATTGGTGCAATTTGTACTTAGCACATAAACATCATCGCATGGCACTCGAACTGTCACAACCCGCTCCCACTTTTAGGATACGAGTGTGTGGCCCAGTCCAGCCTACGCCGCAGCATCGACGGTAGTACGCTGTCTATGATAAGAATGATCCACAACAAGAACAACACACACATATCATCCACAACTAAGCCATCAATAATCACCAAAAAATAATATCCAATAGTCACAATAAATAAACTAAAAATAATTGTCAAATACACAAACCTGGTAGCAGAAAGTAGAATAAACTAAAATCCATGTTTGTAACCACTGCATAATGTGAAGGCATAAGGAAAAAAATATTATTCACATCGGTATCGAAATCCGGTACATCGATAATGTCAGTGTCGCCAACATAGTCATCGTAGACCTCGGGATATATTACGCCATCTAAAGCTGAAAAAATAGTTAGCTAGTCAGGATTGGAGCAAGATCACCATAACACTACATTACATAATATAATATATAAGCATAAAGAAATAATAATAATAATATATAGATATGACATGATATGATGAGAAAAGTACTACTATGACATTATAATTGTATGAAATAGACTCGAAGGAAGACAAATAACCAACAATCTAGAAACAATGATCAAGTCACGTGTTCTGTGTGTTTTAGAATATTATGTTTATGCACGTAGACGGTTTGGGATATACATCAGTCATATGTGTGGTGCACGACTGATATTATGTAATCAATTTATAGCGAGTTTGTATTCAATTCGTTGACCGTATGCTTACTTGTTGTATTCCTTCGCCCGACTCACTCACGATACATGTTCATTACGATAAAATATTAGCAATACAATAAACAATAAATATGATAAACAAGAAGCAAGACATGAACATGTACATATATCCTAATGATTCTAACTCACATACATAAGTAGTAATGAAGAACAACGACAACATGAATTATAAAGAAGTAACAGTGAAAATACGATATAAAGATACATGCATGCAGTACAAAATAAAGGTAACATAGATCATAGTGATACTTGCCTGTACCGACATATAATGAAGTCACAAACTAAAGATTCGTAAGTCCGATCTACCCCGTTACATGAATAATGACAAGTTAGGGGGCGTTTGGTATGCGGAATACTATATAACCGGGAATTCTATCTTCCCGGGAATCAAATTCCAAGGAATTAAATTCCCTGAAAAATTACATTCCCATGTTTGTTGACAATATAAATATTCCCGGGAAAAAAAATAAAAAATAATAATAACGAAAAAAATGAACAAATATAAAAAAAAACGGTAAAAACGACAAAAAATAGGTAAAACAAAAAAATGGTAAAAACGACAAAATAACAAAAAACGACAAAAACGATAAAAAATGACAAAAATCGGTTAAAACGACAAAAATGACCAAAAAACGACAAAAAAATGTATAAACGCAAAAAATGACAAAAAAGGGTAAAAACGACAAAAAATAACCAAAACACGACAAAAACGACATAAAATCGGTAAAAACGACAAAAAAAAATGCGGCAAAAACGACAAAGAACAACAAAAAATCGGTTAAAACGACAAAAAAGACAAAAAAATTGGTTAAAAACGAAAAAAAATTCGGTCAAAAACAATAAAAATCGGTTAAAACGACAAAAAATAACCAAAAAGCGACAAAAACGAAAAATAATCGATAAAAATGACAAAAAGGAAAAAAAATCGGTTAAAACGACAAAAAATTGGTTTAAACGACAAAAAATCGGTTAAAAACGACAAAAAAAAGGTTTAAAAACAAAAAAATTCGGTTAAAACGACAAAAAAAAAAACCAAAAAGCGACAAAAACGGAAAAATAATTCGATAAAACGACAAAAAGGAAAAAAAATTGGTTAAACGACAAAAAATCGGTTAAAACGTCAAAAAATAACCAAAAAGCGACAAAAACGACAAAAAAATCGATAAAAGCGACAAAAAAACGACAAAATGAAAAAAAACGCCATAAAATCAGTAAAATGACCAAAAAGCGACAAAAACGACTAAAAATCGGTAAAAAACACAAAAAGTTACAAAAACGAAAAAAAATCGCTTAAACGACAAAAATTGACAAAAAAGGACAAAAGGACAAAAATTGGGTAAAAACGACAACAAATAATCAAAGTGACAAAAAAGACAAAAATGGGTAAAAACGACAAAAAATTGGTAAAAAGCAATAAAAACGACAAAAAATAATCAAAAAGTGACAAAAAAGACAAAAATTGGGTAAAAAACGACAAAAACACTTAAAATGACAAAAAATTGGTAAAAACGACAAAAAATGACAAAAAAGCGATAAAAACGACAAAAAAAGAAAAAAAAAACGTTCAAAACAATCAAATTGATCAAAAAAGAAGAAAAAAAATTTAGACAATTTTTTTTTCCCGGGCAAAAAAAAAAAACCCACCTATTCTCAAGGGATAAAATTCCCATGTTTTGTGGGTAAACTATTTACCCGGGTATTTATAATTTCCGGAAATAAATTTTTTATAAGCGAAACAACGTGGTAATAGATTCCCCATCTTAAATTTTCCCGGGAATAAAAAAAATACCGCGTACCAAACGCCCCCCTTAGATATAAAAATTCCACTTTTGAAACCATAGGAATTTGCTAAATAGGTTTCCTAATTTAATCTAATTTTCTAAAATAAATCAACTAAAATACTAATTTAATCTTATAATAATCTGAAATACAAATTAAACATAAATTTTTGGTTAAAGAAAGTCATAGTTCTAAATTCGGGATTCGTGACACGCAAATTGAGACATATTATTGACTAACTAGTCAAACATCACGAACTCAATGATTTGAGTATGCAACCAAGTAGATTTCAGTGCCATGTGTGCACTGTAATCAACGGTACCACAAAATTACGTTTTGGTCAAAAGTTATCACTATTATGGCTAATCATGACCAAATCGGTGAATTAGCGGTCAAATCTGAATTCTATGAATTAATTAAAATATTAGATAATTTTATAAATTTTTGGAAAAAAATATATGTTGTATATCTTTGTATCAGTCATCTTTCCAAAAAATCAAACAGATCACAAAATAGAGTTAGGGATCTCCCGAAATCTCGAAAACAGTATGACATATTAATTTTTGGACAATCGACACTCAAATAAATCTCCATAAATTCACTTAAATAATTACAGAAAATAAAAATATTTTTGGAAATCTAACCTCGATACGGTTCTAACGAAAAAATTTCATACAAAAAGGACGTTGGAGTTGATCAGAATCGCTCCGCAAAGTTGAGGAATTACCGAGATTAATCCATAAAGGAGGCTGGAATTAATTAGGGTTTATTGAATATACATATATATATATATATATATATATATATATATATATATATATAGGAGAGAGAGAGAGAGAGAGAGAGAGAGAGAGAGAGAGAGAGAGGTGGTTACATCAGTTGAGTACCGAATGGTGGCCCCGTCCGGGTGGGTGAGGGGATATTTGCTTTATTAAATTACAGAAATTCATTAAAAATTTATTTTAACTCCAAATAAATCTAAATAAATTGCAAAAAATTCTAGAAAACTTTCAGAAAATTCTAGAAAATATTGCTAGATGTCTAGAGTCTAAATAGCAATTTTGGTCTCAAAATATCTCCGTGTGACCCCGCAATTAATACCAAAGCCTATGAAAAAATAATTTCTAAAGGTTTTAATTATCTAAAAATTTTCAAAAAATTCAAAAAAATCTAAAATAATAAAATAAAAATATCTGGGGATATCTAGAGACCTTAGTGACCATATATGACATAATATTGTCATACTTCACCTATAGGCTTAGGTACATACTATTATGATCTCAAAATTAAAACATTGATCTAACCACTCTATACTTAATAAAAAAATATTCTCCAAAATAAAAATAAATTCTAGGAAACCAATTGCAAACTACCCCCTTAAAAGATTTTTGTCCTCAAAAATCAAACGTCACAAATAGCATAATATAATATATAACCCTACAAGCAATCTAGCAATAAGTCTTAGGCTAGATCATGGATAGATAAAGGATTAGAAAAACCAAAGTAACTAAATCAATAACCTTTAATCTACAATGTATACTACCAATTAACTAAGAATGCACCCTATTTGGCAAGTATAACTATGGAAGGCTCTACAAAATCAACATCCACTGCTGTGGGTCTTTTAGGCTCTAGGGTGACATATGGGTCAACTACCCTCTTTCATCAACCATTGCGAACTAAAAAGGAAGAAAGGATATGGTTAGAACAGTAGATGCAAACATATCGAAGAAATCACGGACAAAATCAAGTAGATGCAAATAATAGACAATAAAATCTCAAGATAAAATAGACTCATAGGGTTGGAAATCCTATTTGTGGATTATATGAACCTCTCATACAATCATTCAAATATCTAACTTCAACTCTATCCGTAGGCTCGCAGTAGTACGACTAACTTAAGTACTACCACGAGTTGGCAATTTTTACGAAATTGGACATGCATGGGCCACCATAAAAATTTGTCATAACCTGCTTTCACTTTTGAGATACGAGTACGTGGCCATGTCCAGCCTACATCGCCACTACGATGGTAGTACTCTGTTTATGATGATAATGGTCCGCAACAAGAACAATATGAACATATCATCCACATCTAAGCCATCAATAATTACCAAAAAATAATATCCAATAGTCTCAATAAATAAACTAAAGACAATCATCAAATTATCAAACCGGTAGCAGAAAATAGAATTAAACTAAAATTCATGTCTATAACCACTAACTAATGTGAAATCATAAGAAAAGAATTATGCTAATTCGTATCAGTACCAGAATCTGCTATTTCGATAACGTCAGTGTCGCCAACATACTCATCGTAGAGCTAGGGACAGATAACATCGTCTAAAGTTGAAAAATAGTTATCTAGTCAGGATTGGAGCAAAATCACCATAACACTACATTACATAATATAATATACAAGTATGAAGAAATAATAATAAAAAAAGTAAACTATAGACATGGTGTGATATAATAAGAAGAGTACTACTATGACATTATAATAGTATGAAAGACTCTAAGGAAAACAAACAATAAACAATATAGAAACAATAATCAAGTCACGTGTACTGTGTGTTTTAGAATACTAACTTTCTACATACAAACGATTTGGGATATACGTCAATCATACGTGTAGTGCATGACTGATATTATGCAATCAATGTATAAGGAGTCTGTCTTCAATTTGTTGACCACATGCTTACTTGTTGTATTCTCCGCCAGACTCACTCACGATACATGTTCATTACGATAAAATATTAGCAATATGATAAACAATAAACATGATAAACAAGAAGCAAGACATGAACATATACATATACCCTAATAATTCTAACTCTTGTGCATAAGTAGTAGTAAAGAACAACGACAACATGAATTATAGAGAAGTAACAGTGAAAAGATGATATGAAGATACATGTAGTATAAAATAAAGGCAACATAGGTCATACTGATACTTGTCTGCTCCGACAGATGATGAATTCATAAACTCAAGACGTCGAAGTCCTCTCTACCCCGTCATATGAATAATGACAAGTTAGATCTAAAAATTACACTTTTGAAACCATAAGAATTTGCTAAATAGGTTTCCTAATTTAATCTAATTTAATTCTGAAATAAATTATCTAAAATCCTAATTAAGCTTATAATAATATGAAATAGAAATTAAATGTAAATTTTCTGTTAAAGAAAGTCACAATTCCAAATTCGAGACAGGTGGCACGCAAATCCAGACGTACCATTGACTAACTAGTCAAACATCACAAACTCAATGATTTGAGTGTGCAACCAAGTAGATTTCAGAGTGCACTATAATCGACGGTGCCATAAAATTACAATTTGGTCAAAGTTATTGCTATATGGCTAACTGTGACAAAATCGGTGAATCACTGATCAAATCTGAGAATGAATTAAAATAGGGATTTTTTGACTTTCATCCCACTTATTAATATGACTTTGTACTTACATCCCACTTTTTATTTTTTTTAGACTTACATCCTACTTTTCGTCACTAAAAGTATTTTTCGTGACAAAACAAATACTTTTTGTGACAAAATGAATGTTTTTCGTGATGAAAAGTGGGATGTAAGTCTAAAAAAATTAAAAAGAGGGATGTAAGTACAAATTCATATTAAAAAGTGGGATGAAAGTCAAAAAATCCTATTAAAATATTAGACAAATTTCTAAATTTTTGGAAAAACTATACGTTGTATATGTTCTTGTCAGCTCTC
>JANAVB010005800.1:618971-631687 GCA_029216955.1 Iris pallida
AAAGCAGATCACGTGGGGCAAATCTTGCTTTGAGCAACGGTGAGTTTCATCACCCCAGCAAGAGTAGTCGTTTTCTTCTTCTTCTTCTTCTTCTTCTAGTTTTCTGCAAATTATAATCCATTCTGTTTGTTTCCAACTGCGATTGCAATAAATAATTTAAAGTCTGTTCTGTCCAGTGGCAACTGCGTTTGCACGAAAGAATATTCTATTTTATTATTTTGTGAGTTCTTTCATCTAGATCTGTCTAGGGAATAACAATCTCAAAGCAAGATTACATCCAATAGAGAACAACCGTACAAACCTTCTTGATACAAGTTTTAATAAACTTGAGAAGTTTGACGGGAAGCATTACAACATCTGGAAGAAAAATGTCAGCCTTAATCTTTAACTCGTCAACATGGACTACGAGTTGACCGGAGCCTATTATTCCAGAGGGTGAAAATGCTCAGAGGGTCGCTAAGGCGACTGCTTTACAGATAATGTGGATGAGAGATAAAAAATCTCTACAAGTTGATGATACTGAACTCCATGGAGAATTCTCTAGTAGAGTTATATAGCAAGACGGTCCAGGCAAAGGAAGTATGGGAGTCTCTGGACAAGTGCTACAAGTCTGATGAGAATAGAAATAAGGTCCATGTTACTGAAAAAGTCTAGAAGATGCAATTTAAGGATGATAAGACGATATTGCCTCAAGTCAAGAAATTCCTCAAGTTGCGTCAAAAACTTGAGGATGATGGCATGCCCCATGGTAATGCTTTCATTATTGGGGTATTGTTGTTAAGCTCCTGCCTGGGTGGAGCAGCTTCATTTCGGGCATGCACAACAATAAGATGGACGTAGATCTTTGTAGGACCATTAGGCAACTCAATAGGGGGTGAATAAAGTGCTGTAGAAAAATCTATCCAATTAAAAATATTGTGTTTAGTATGAAGGCAGTAAACAACTACTGTGTATAAGCAATACAGATATGTGAATAGTAAGAGTAAGAGAGAGCAAATACAAACACAACAATTTTATCCTAGATACCCTCTAAGAGGACTAGTCCAGGCCCGAGAACTCTTGCTCGGAGTTAATCCACTATTGGATAGTAGTTTACACCACGTGCTTTGATCCGAAGGACACGTTCTTACACCTCGTGCTTTAAGATCACGATGACTTCAACAACGAGCTTTGATACGAAGGGCTCGTAACTTCACGACCAGAGAAAAACTTGCTAAGACAAGCTCTTACAATTCAGTCTGACTTCTAAACTGAGATCGCGCTTGGCCCTAGAAGGCTGGGAGTTGATCTTGGAGATGGAAAAGTTTAGGCTCTAAGGGTTTGCTCACTAGTGGATAGAAGATTGACAATTGTTGAGTGAGTAGGAATGGGGAAATATATGTTTATTTATAGGTATTTTGTGGATATAGTTCGGTCAGAGTTCAGGTAGAATATTTGAATTTTTTTAACCGTTGGAACCACAAAATTAGGGATTTCACAACTGGACATTTTTCTAAATTAGGTCAACCGAGTTCGGCCAAAGTTTGGTTGGGTTATTTTGGTATGGTTTATTGGTTTGGTTTGGTTTGTGTGGATAGGTTTCAAGCTATATTTGAGTGGACTTTGAGTATGTCAGTACGACACGGTCTATATAAGTCCTAGACTCAAATAAAATGGAAGAATATATTGATAACATACAACTTAGATGCCTTAAAATCAACAATCGTCACAGTATTATTGAGTCTTCAGTTGAATCAGTTGTATCATACTGTGACATATCAAGATACCATTTAGTTAATTATCAAAATTAAGTTGACTGAGATCAAATGGGCCAACAATCTCACCCATTTTGATAATTGACAAACTATGAATGATACTGCAATTCTTGGATATGCACTCCCGTAACTTGTAAACAATTTGATACAACAATGTAAAGTACCTCAAGTATCATCTTCTCTCTCTCGTTGTCATTTGATCGAAATGGCACACTCCCCCAAAATTGGTGGAGTAACATGTTTGACAAGAAAACAAGAGAGTGAAATAACACATATATAATAAAGGTATAAATGAATAGCATAAAATTAGATGCATATATCATAAAAAATGTTCTACTTAAACTTATTCTTCTCTATTGACATGATAAAAATAAGCTACCCTATAATAAAATATAAAATCAAATTAATCCTAAGTAATCAGAGTAGGAGGGAGCCATAAATAATCATGATAAAAAATTAGGCTAAGTATATTATATTTAGAAGATACAATAAGACCTTTAACAACGATCAAAATAGATACGGTTCACAATTTGTCCATACAAATTAGTGAATCAATTCCATAAAGAGTATAGTCATTAAAAAAGAAAATGATTAGATATACAAGAATCTTTATATATGTAAAATCTACCCAAGTTCATGCATTTGGACTCAATTACCCTAGTATGAATGCAAATATCCATTAGACAATCATGAAGGTAAATGAGAAAGAATACTTGAGAAGAAGATATTAAGTCGACTTGAATGCTCTCCTGTAAGGTATTACCAATCTAAATATTGATAATCATGAACTTTGGATGAAACCTCAACAAGGAAATCCAAACCAAAATATAGGAAAAGTCTAACATATAAACCCATAAAAATATTAAGAATAATCACATATTCTCAAAATATCATGAATACCTTGAACATAATAAAATAAAGTAATATAGATCCATGATGAATTAGGTATACCACATATTAAGGGTATAAAAGAATTGAAACAACTAATTTTCTACCCCTTAAAAATATGAGTATCTAGTTCAAAGGCAATTTATATGTAAAAATGTATAAACTAAATAATCACAGATCTAAGGGATGTCCAAGATATGAATCTTTTTTTTCTATGATCGATGCATATAAAGTTCCAGACTTATCATAAGGCAAAACTATCATCTTTAGGTAAGTAGAAGGTATACTTAATAAACGCTTAAGGATGAACAATGAAGAGAAATATTCTAAAACTAAGTCAAAAGATGATATATATGATATGTCCCATTTATTAGGGTATATACTAAAAGCATCACTTTGTATTAACTATATTTTTCTATTATTTTTGAATGAGAATCATATGGGCAAATGTTGGCATTTTGTATTTGTTATATATTAATGCAAGTGTCTGATATTCTATATGGTAGATAATATGGTGTGTGGAGACACACATAAGATCATATTATCAGTCTCTTGTAGAATATATTAATGGTTCACAACCTAGATGGATTTGGACAAACCATTGGTAATATTGTACTGTAATATGGCATTAGTCTATCTTAACTATAGGTTTATACTAGTGCACTTTGTGTATATTAAACATGACCACTTGAGGTTGTTCACTTTGTACTGACTATATAAGAGAATAACTACCTCAGTTATTATGTATGCTTGTGGTCTTAATCTGGATATAATAACAAACATGTATATGTAGCGTGCATTACTTTGATTCGTAAAAGAGTGAGATTAACAATGAGTCAATCATCTCTATGAATTGGGTAGTGACATTATGTGTATGATGGGTTGCTGATTATAAAAAAATCTATGTCTTGATGTATCGGGTTGATGATGCCGCCTTAAGAAAATCATAAGGATTGTCATATAAATCCTGCAGGTGGATTATATCCGACATAAGAATTAAAGTTGTGTGGTACTACTTAAGGATAAAAGATGTTGATTAATATAGTTCTCAATAACTTATTTTGATTGACGGACAATCAATATCTTAACATGGGGAGACAAACAAGCATATAATAAGAAGGAGCCCACAAACGTAATTTAGGATTAGGAAGGTAGTACAACAATAACTCTTTAGCAGATCGAGCTATTGTTAAAGGCTGGGGTTGTGTGTTCTGGCTGAATACGGGATACCTAGACCCATTAGGAGACACAAACCAAAATTTTCCTCACAGTCCGTGCTGTAGTGTAAAGCCCCTAAAATTCACTATGATTTTTTTATAATTAATTTATTTTGGTAATTGTTTTATTTTTGGTATTTGTACGTCGAGAGCGAATATGTATATACGAAGTATTTGAATTTTTTTTACAAACGTTTTTATTATCAAATTTATTTTTATAGGAAATAAATATTATGGTTCAATATCATAGAAGGTAAATATTTTTATTTGAATATATAAAATATGTCATAGATTGTCAAACTTGATTTTATTTTATTATTATGTAAAACCTATTTTATTGGTTATACAAGTATAGGTAATAATTTAGAAAATAATATTTCTTTGATAAATAATATGCTTTACTTTACAAGCGAGATACATGAAAATAAATTCATGTATATTTTGATTTTTGAAATTGTTTATTGTATTAATTTATTTATTTATAAAAAGATATTTTGAAATTTCTTTGATTTAATGTTTAATTATTTATGGTGATTTAAAAGGATTTGAATTTATTGATTTTAATTTTAAATAATTTTAAATTAAAGATATGATTTATCTAGTTTTAAACTTGGATTTGGATTTTATAGAATTTGTTTTAAATCGGTTTAAATTAAATGTGCGATTTAACTATTGGGGTTTAAAACAGTCATAATCCCTATCTAACTAGGAGTCTCCACCTCCTATTTAAGGAGAGCTCCTCTGTACTTTTTCCTAGAAAATTCATAAACCAAATTTCCACCATCAATGTGTGTATGCACCAAATCAGTGTTCATTTTTTCCATGTCAGCCATAACGACCTCGGGTCCAACCCCAGGTATCTTTCTACTATGCCTAATTTTTTCATACAAATACAATCGTCTTCCGTGTCCGACACTCCGGACACGGTTCTACTTCCAACACCATCCGTGTCACGCAGGGCACAACCCGCCCGTGTCGGACACTCTCCGACACGACACGACTCCAAACCCCAAGTCCTATATCGTAACCCTAATCTAACACTCTCCGGCCACCCTCGCCAGAGTTCCCCCGCGCTGCCACCCACAACCCTCACCACAGCAAGCCAACCACTTATAGGCACTACCACCATCAAGGAACTCACCCACCACCTACGACTACTGGCCATCTCCCGCTCTCTATCACAGCCAACCCCCGACTCTGGCACCACCACCAACAACACCATCTCCACCACCACCATTATCATATCACCCTCACTACCCTCTCCTCTGACACATGCCCTAAATCAGGGTCGACCACCACTAGGGACACCACGACCATCGACAACCACCACCTCAATACATAACCAAGCTACCATGTTCACCCACACACCCACGCCACAACCACAAGCCTCACCATCCCCAATATTACATCCATACAAACTCACCTATCGACGTACGTGCCGGACCACCTCGACACCGTCCTGCCTCCGTACGTCATGACAAAGCCCTCGTGAGACCCCCGTGCTACCGCGGAGCCACCACACCCACTAGAGAGGACACCTCTCTGCGAGCGCTGGCGCTCACCAGCGCCAGATCCGCCCATCACGGCCGCCGATGTGCCGAGCCAACGCCAACCCCGCCTATCGTACTTCCTGCACCGGAGGCTCTTTCCAATCTCCTGTGAGCTTCGTCCCTTCTTCTCCCTCCTCTCTGCTTTGTTTTCGATCTTTCGCTTCCTCTCATCCCCACCCTCTCTTCCACTTCCTCTTTAAATTCCCCTCACTCTTAGTCCCCCTCTCTCTTGCCTACTCCCTTAATTTCTTTCATGGCTAAGAATAGATTGAAAGTAGGTTTTTATTTTTGTTATTATTTTATTTTATTTTATTATCAATTTAAAAACTATTTTCAACTAACAAAATATATTTTTCAAGTATTATAAGTATTTTCTAAAATACTATAAGTATATATTTTTACTCAAACTCTCTCGATTATCGTTACTAATCGTGACCAATCATAATTCCTATCTCTTGCAAATTCTGTACTTTCGTTTGTCGACCCTAGCTAATTCGTCTGTTCCGAACTCAATTGAATAATTTGTGCCATCATCAGAGGTCATCTTGTGAAGCTTTTATATCAAGTCAATTATGTGTTACCATAATCGCCGCTCCATACCAGGCACCACACCATGTAAGATACCTTGCCATATTTACTACTTATAATTATTTGCATCTTTCATTTTAGTTACTACATATTTAATGTCTATTATTTCTAGTTCATCCAATTGCACCATGATTTACTGTTTATGGTTTACTGTTTATAGTTACTATGCTTTCAAGTTATATATGATGCAATAAGTGTTATTCATATTTTTATTGCTGTGCATGTGGACCTAGAGTTAAAGGACTACCTTTTGTTAGTACATTTTTTATAAACTTTATCACAGTTGTGCCATGAGATATGTGTGAGACATGAGTAGCATATAGAGGTACTTGCCTGTTGGCTGATCACCCGTACGCATGTGTTAAGTCTAACTGCTAATAGAGGCATGATAGAAGACTTGGCAGTTAGTAGAGGTATATGGTCATGGATACGATGTAGATAGGAACATAGGGTGGGAAGGACAGTGTTTGCCATTAAAATCGTTTGATTGCAAATCTTAATACAAACAGAACAGTATTACAATATAGGACTTAGATGTAGTCCTAGGAGTACACTTTTGTTTAATCTGGGTCCTAAGTGCCAATGGAGCGAGTGGTAATGCGTTGACTCCGTTGACGGGTTGACGACGGTTATCGGTTCTCTGAAGGTGTAGATTGCTCTGGGTGCTGGAGCTGGCTGAGAGGAGGAAGACGTTGAGTGTCTGTATCTGCCTCTCTGATGATCTCTGTCTGGATTGTTCGTATGTATGTCTCTGTGTGTGTATCTGTGTAAGGAGGGGATGATTCCTCCATTTATAGCTGGGCAGGTTGGCTGCTCATGCGCGCATATGTAGGATGCACCGGTGCGTGGGGACGCCACGTGGAGATTGCTGATGGAGGCGCATAGATGATGTGCCCTACTCGCGGAGTTGAATTCTTCATACTGCTGTTGTGAGTCGGCACGTAGCAGAGGAGAAGATCTTCTGTTACTGAGATCTTGGATGAGTTGAGTCAAAGGACACGTGTCGTCGACCCATGGCTCGGAGATCTCTGATTTGGTGGGATGCGCCTTAGATTGGGCGTATGATGAGATTTTGGCTCATGACCTTTAGGAGTCACGAGCCGTTCTGGGCGCATGGCTTTTGAGGCGCATACGAGCGACTTTCCTTCTGTCTTTCGGAATCAGAGATCAGTCTGGGGCGCATGGCTTTTGAGGCGCATGCAAAGCTTCAACTGGAGACTCTTCTTCTGCCTTTAGGGATCAGTGAAGGGTCTGAGGCGCATGCAGGTTTGGGCGCATGGCCGCGGAGGCGCATGCGGGTGGTCGAGTGGCCACGTGGCAGTAGCCGTCGGGATAGAGTCATGATGATTCTGACGTTGTGGACGTTTCGTTTTCTACAAAAGCTGTCAGCCGTTCAGACTTGGGAAGGCGTGCTGCCAACTCTGTCAGTTCAGCATTTAATGTTGGTGACATTCGATGGACAGCTGAGTGGGCGCATCGGTTGACGTTCCACTAGGTGTATGGGGACGTATGGGGGCGCATCCCCTTTGATGCGCTCGGTACAGGGTGCATCTGTTTGAGAGGTGTGATGCGCTGACCAGCCGGCGCATCCGACACGTCTTTGATGATGCGGCTGTTTCGCTTCTCGAGTGCTTTTAATAGCCGCTTGGCTGAAGTCGAGGCGTCTGGTTCATCCATTTAATGTGAGTTCATTGCACGGAATTCGGAGAGCCATCCACTTGGCATATGGGTTTGATCTGCCCGGCCTATAAATAGTGGCATGGAGAGAAGGTTGGCCTCTCATTCCCTCACGTCTTTCTAATATGAACTCAGGTTCTCGGGTGCATTCTATTGATGAAGTGCTCCCGAGGGTGAAGATGAGACTCCATGTTGTCATTGATGCTCTTGAAGGTGACTGTTACATCCAAAAGACGGAGTCGAGGGCTTCTGAGGCAGGCGGAAGGTGCCTGTTGCATCCAAAGATGGGGATGCTCGGGCCTTGTCTTCGTTGTTCCGGAAGAGCCGTAGATCGGAATGGCGGTGCTAGGTTCTCTCTTCCTTCAAAGTGGGTGTCGCCCACTCTGATTGTGTTGAAAGCTGCCTTTCGCCGTGATTTCGATCACGGTCTTCCTTGGCCTTTGGAGGCTCTTTCGAAGCCTTCCCTGGCCACAGATTTGCGGTGCTCTTCTCTTCCTTGGTTCCAGCCAGAGGGTTAAATGCTTTGTGTATCGAAGCATTTATCAGGTGAGCCTGGCTGGAAGAGCGGCACACTCCTGCTCGGCCAGGTGAGCCTGGTTGGAAGAGTGGCACATAACTGGGCTGCTGAAGGGATGCACATAACTGAGCTGGATGCACATAACTGAGCTGTTGAAGAGATGACGAAATGCGTCTGGATGGAGGCGCATAGTATCTGCTGCGCCTCACTGGTGGCGCATGGTGACTGCTGCACCTATCTGGAGATGCATGGTGGCCGCTGCGCCTATCTGAAGGCGTATGGTGGCCGCTGGCTGTAGACTTAGGATCTTTCCTTTGTAAAAATTCTCCTTTGTACAACCTTTTCTAGACATGTAATAGACTTTTATATATAAATGAAAAGTCCTTCTTCAACTGTCTATACTTATTGATTTTGCTGTGAAGTGTTCTGTGCGAGTTCTGGTGCATGTAGTGTCTGGCGCATGGTCTTTCTGGTTGTGAAATTCTATGCTTCTACAAGACCCCCTTCAAAGTTTTCAAAACTTTTGAATAAGTTTTGGAATACTTTGAATAAGAAGCATGGCGATCAGGGCGCATGACTGTTGGGGCGAATGCCTGTTCAGCCGCATGCTCTTCTCAATTAATAAATTTGATAATGCCTCAATAACCGAAAAGATTAATGGTGATCTTTTGGTTTTATCTGCTGCTATCTTCACAAGACCCGAGGTGACGGCTGAGATCACTCGTCATCGGTTTCACGCGTGTGACCACGGCCTATAAATAGGTGAGAGGTGGAGAGAGAGAGAGTTCTTCTACTCTGTGCCTTTGCCTTCTTTAGAGTTCTTTCTAAGAAAACCCTAATTTCTTCCTCTCTGTTAGAATGGCTCCCAAGACTCCTCGCGGCGGTGCCGGCAAAGGAAAGGGAAAGGAGAAGGAGCCGACAGAGTTCGTCGACGAGGATGCTCCTGCCACCATTGCGACTCCGGCCGACGTTCGCCCCGGGGTGACGGGTGGGTGTCGACTTTTGCTATCTAATGTGCTCTAACTTTCTGCTGCCGATGCGTATGGGCTTCTGTCCTTGATACGCTGAGGTTTTATCCTGCCGACGTGCATAGGCTCAGGCCTTTATCATGCACCGAGGTTTAGTTTGCTGACGCGCATGGGTTTTATACCCTGATGATGCGCCGAAGCTTTCGCTAACGCGCATGGGCTCACGCCCTGATGATGCGCCGAAGCTCTCATACTGACGCGCATGGATTTATGCCCTGCTGATGCGCCGAAGCTTCAATGCCGACGCGCATGGGTGATGCGCTGAAGCTGACGCGCATGGGTTTATGCCCTGATGCTGCTTCAATCTACTTTTGTCTTTTGCCTGACTTTCACTTTTGTTGTGCCAGTGTCGATGACGATCCCTCTGTTGAACGAAGTCCTCTTGGATGCTTTCCTTTGCCAAATGGGGGTTGATTTTGATGAGGCGGTGATCAACCCTTATCTTTTTTATCTTTGCCAAAAAGAGGAAAAGCTACAGTCCCTGAACCTCCCCAGGGTGGGCTAAGAGCTCCCTGACTCGAAGCCTTAGGTCGGCTGTACGGGCCTCCTTTCTTTTTTATGCTCTTTTGCAACCCTTTGCTGAGGGATAATGTAGCCTTTTGTACTCTCTATTTCAGAAAATAAAGAAGTACGCAACCTTTTGTGATGTGTTCATTTTTGTTATTATGAACTTGATGATTTGTGTGGACCTATTATCTTTTGCGCACCTTGGTTTTTAGGCACAGATAATAAGTTTGAAGGAACCAACATGTTTGCTCAGAGGTGATGTGGACATGGCAATGATTGGGTCCAAATGATAGAATCATCCTACTCAGAGGTGTGATGGACGTGGTAGGAATGATCCTGGGGGATACGCTGAACAACTCAGAGGTGATGTGGACGTGGAAGTTCGGCGATCAATGTACGACAACGCAGGGGTTGTTTGTACGAGATGTTTACTCAGAGGTAATGTGGACGTGGTAAACATGAAGGGTAGCGTCGGCTTACATAGTATAAGATTCTGCTTTGTAGGGTGTAGAGGAACAACTCAGAGGTAATATGGACATGGTTGTCTTTCTACTGAAGGAAGCCACGGAACAGCTGGGTTCCCGAAGCGGATGAGTTTGTGGAAGGAGATTGTTTGTGAATCCCGATGATTGGGCCCACAGATCTCCTTGGGAAGTACATGTCTGAAGGATGTCAAGAATAGTACTTCTTTAGGAACTTGCCATTGATGGGCATCATAAACAAGTCTCCATTAGGTTTGGCGAGGCGGTAAGCACCGTTTGAGTATACCGTCTCTATGATGAAAGGTCCTTCCCACTTGGGCTCGAACTTTTCTGGTGTCTTGTGAGTTAACACCATCGGCCTCCTGACTGCCAGAACCAGGTCGCCAACTTGGAAAGTTCTTTGCTTGACCTTCTTGTTGAAAGCCTGTGATATACGGGCTTGGTAAAGTTCGATGCGTTGTTGAGCTAGGAGACGCTTTCGTCAAGTGCCTCCAATTCCCGCAGACGATGACGTTGATTGTCTTCTTCTGTGAGATCGTTTGTGATGGCCACGCGGAGCGAAGGTATCTGTATCTCGAGAGGCAGTACTGCTTCGCTCCCGTAGACCAGGGAGAATGGAGTGTTGCCTGTTGGGGTCCGTACCGTTGTGCGGTAGGCCCAAGGCATTCGCCAAGCTTTTCGTCCCAGTCGCGTTTGTTGGATGACACGACCTTTTTGAGTAGTCTGACGATAGTTTTGTTGAATGCCTCGGCCAATCCGTTTGCTGCCGGATTGTAGGCGGTTGAGGCCACGTTTTGAATGCGATTCTTGTCACAGAACCTGCTGAAAATGTGGCTGATAAACTGAGGACCATTGTCATGGATGATTCGCCGGGGTACCCCGAAACGGTAAATGACATGGTGTCTGATAAAGCTGACCACCCTGGAGCTTTTTACTTCTACTAGTGGGACTGCTTCCGCCCATTTGGAGAAGTAATCGGTGATGGCCAGGATGAAGCGGTGTCCTCTCGATGAAGGAGGGGTGATTGGCCCTACAATGTCCATGCCCCAGGCTTCGAATGGCCAGGAGGCGATTGTAGGATGTAGAGGTTCAGATGGTGTATGTATGAAGTCTGCATGAAGTTGGCATGCATGGAACTTCTTAGCATATTCCACTACGTCGGCAACCATGGTTGGCCAGTAGTAGCCCATACGTCGCAGTCGATCTTGCAACTTAGGCCCTGGTTGGTGAGCTCCGCAAGTTCCGTCATGAGCTTCTCGAAGAGCTTCGGCCGCTTCTTCGTTAGACAGGCATCGAAGGAGAAGCCCGTCGAAGGAGCGTCGGTACAGCGTTTTAGTGGCTGTATCGTAGTAGAATCGAAGAGAGCGTCTCCTGACTGAGACGGCTTCTTTCGGGTCCTCTGGAAGGATTCCGTAGACAGCGAAGTCGATGAACGGGAACCTCCAGTCTCGGACATTAACCCCAGTGTTTGTCGGCATGGCGTGAGCCATTTGCAAACATAGGTTGTTTCTGGGACAAATCAAGTCTCGGCTAGTTACCGTGACATAGTGTTGAGTCCCAAGGGGCACGGCCAATGAGGCTGCGAGGCCAGCTAGAGCGTCAGCCTCCAAGTTTTGTAGGCGGGGCACATGTTCGATGAAGAACCGAGTGAAGGTTGAAATGATGTTCAATGCAACTTCATGATAAGGGATCAAATCTTCATGGCGAACCTCGTATTGCCCCCGAATCTGGTTTACGACGAGTTTCGAGTCGCCGTAGGCTTCCAGATGATCCACCCCCAGCTGTGTGCTAGCTGGAGTCCCATGACGAGTGCATTGTACTCAGCAACATTGTTGGAGCACGGCTTTGAAAGGGAGTATGCGCGCTGGATGACCAGCTGATCGGGGGAGACTAAGACTACCCCCACTCCTGCGATGATTTGGCCATTGGGGCCCGTTCTTGAAGCGCCATCGAAGAACATCCGCCAAATGGGGCTTCCTTCAGTGACATTTGATTCTTGAACTTCATCCGGGATATCTTCATAGAGTTTTGAAGATTCTGGGATGGGGTGTGCAGCTAAAAGTCAGCCAGAGCCTGACCCTTGACTGCCTTCTGCGGGACAAACACCATGTTGTATGGTGTTAGTAGGATCGCCCATGTAGCCAGCCGGGAGTTTAATGACCCTGGCTTTTGTCATGAGAACTCTGAGCGGATTGACTCGGGAGATGACGTGAATTGTCTGGCCCGAGACGTAATGACGAGTCTTCTGAATGGCAAACACCAAAGCCAAGCACTCCTTTTCAACGGGGTTGTACCGGTGTTCGGCCCCGATGAGTGTTCGACTGAGGTAGTAGATTGCTTGCTCGTAGCCTGCATCGCTGTTTTGAGCTAGCAAAGCGCCGAGGGAATGATCCATGGCACGGACGTAGAGAAGAAATGGTTTGCCCGCAGACAGGTGCCACCAGGACTGGGTGGGTCTCGTCAAGTAGGCTTTGATGTCGTCGAAAGCCTTCGGCACTCTCTGTCCAG
>JANAVB010005800.1:631700-634200 GCA_029216955.1 Iris pallida
TTAATACCAAAGCCTATGAAAAAATAATTTCTAAAGGTTTTAATTATCTAAAAATTTTCAAAAAATTCAAAAAAATCTAAAATAATAAAATAAAATATCTGGGGATATCTAGAGACCTTAGTGACCATATATGACATAATATTGTCATACTTCACCTATAGGCTTAGGTACATACTATTATGATCTCAAAATTAAACATTGATCTAACCACTCTATACTTAATAAAAAAATATTCTCCAAAATAAAAAATAAATTCTAGGAAACCAATTGCAAACTACCCCTTAAAATTTTTGTCCTCAAAAATCAAACGTCCAAATAGCATAATATAATATATAACCCTACAAGCAATCTAGCAATAATTCTTAGGCTAGATCATGGATAGATAAGGATTAGAAAAACCAAAGTAACTAAATCAATAACCTTTAATCTACAATGTATACTACCAATTAACTAATAAGCACCCTATTGGCAAGTATAACTATGGAAGGCTCTACAAAATCAACATCCACTGCTGTGGGTCTTTTAGGCTCTAGGGTGACATATGGGTCAACTACCCTCTTTCATCAACCATTGCGAACTAAAAAGGAATGAAAGGATATGGTTAGAACAGTAGATGCAACATATCGAAGAAATCACGGACAAAATCAAGTAGATGCAAATAATAGACAATAAAATCTCAAGATAAAATAGACTCATAGGGTTGGAAATCCTATTTGTGATTATATGAACCTCTCATACAATCATTCAAATATCTAACTTCAACTCTATCCGTAGGCTCGCAGTAGTACGACTAACTTAAGTACTACCACGAGTTGGCAATGTTTTACGAAATTGGACATGCATGGGCCATCATAAAAATTTGTCATAACCTGCTTTCACTTTGAGATACGAGTACGTGGCCATGTCCCCTACATCGCCACTACGATGGTAGTACTCTGTTTATGATAATGGTCCCAACAAGAACAATATGAACATATCATCCACATCTAAGCCATCAATAATTACCAAATAATATCCAATAGTCTCAATAAATAAACTAAAGACAATCATCAAATTATCAAACCGGTAGCAAAAATAGAATTAAACTAAAATTCATGTCTATAACCACTACTAATGTGAAATCATAAGAAAAGAAATATGCTAATTCGTATCAGTACCAGAATCTGCTATTTCGATAACGTCAGTGTCGCCAACATACTCATCGTAGAGCTAGGGACAGATAACATCGTCTAAAGTTGAAAAATAGTTATCTAGTCAGGATTGGAGCAAAATCACCATAACACTACATTACATATAATATACAAGTATGAAGAAATAATAATAAAAAAAGTAACTATAGACATGGTGTGATATATAAGAAGAGTACTACTATGACATTATAATAGTATGAAAGACTCTAAGGAAAACAAACAATAAACAATTAGAAACAATAATCAAGTCACGTGTATTGTGTGTTTTAGAATACTAACTTTCTACATACAAACGATTTGGGATATACGTCAATCATACGTGTAGTGCATGACTGATATTATGCAATCAATGTATAAGGAGTCTGTATTCAATTTGTTGACCACATGCTTACTTGTTGTATTCTCCTCCAGACTCACTCACGATACATGTTCATTACGATAAAATATTAGCAATATGATAAACAATAAACATGATAAACAAGAAGCAAGACATGAACATTACATATACCCTAATAATTCTAACTCTTGTGCATAAGTAGTAGTCAAGAACAACGACAACATGAATTATAGAGAAGTAACAGTGAAAAAGATATGAAGATACATGTAGTACAAAAAAGGCAACATAGGTCATACTGATACTTGTTTGCTCCGACAGATGATGAATTCATAAACTCAAGACGTCGAAGTCCTCTCTACCCCGTCATATGAATAATGACAAGTTAGATCTAAAAATTACACTTTTGAAACCATAAGAATTTGCTAAATAGGTTTCCTAATTTAATCTAATTTAATTCTGAAATAAATTATCTAAAATCCTAATTAAGCTTATAATAATATGAAATAGAAATTAAATGTAAATTTTCTGTTAAAGAAAGTCACAATTCCAAATTTGAGACAGGTGGCACGCAAATCCAGACGTACCATTGACTAACTAGTCAAACATCACAAACTCAATGATTTGAGTGTGCAACCAAGTAGATTTCAGAGTGCACTATAATCGACGGTGCCATAAAATTATAATTTGATCAAAGTTATTGCTATATGGCTAACTGTGACAAAATCGGTGAATCACTGATCAAATCTGAGAATGAATTAAAATAGGGATTTTTTGACTTTCATCCCACTTATTAATATGACTTTGTACTTACATCCCACTTTTTTTTTTTTAGACTTACATCCTACTTTTCGTCACTAAAAGTATTTTTCGTGACAAAACAAATACTTTTTGTGACAAATGAATGTTTTCGTGACGAAAAATGGGATGTAAGTCTAAAAAAATTAAAAAGAGGGATGTAAGTACAAATTTATAT